>JALKBU010000261.1:0-53810 GCA_023091735.1 Trichomonas tenax
TTTTATCATATGTGAGATCTCAAGCACATAGCGCCCGGCAAAGCCCCCTTCACCTTGACATAGTCTTAAGGCACAAATTCTATCACTAATGGAAAAATAAATTATATCATATATTTAAAATAAAAAATTAACGCTGATTTTGAAATTTATGAAATCTTTAATTCCCTATAAAGGAATGAGTGCTCTTTTTAAGAGCTTGACATTTTAAAAAGTCATAAGATTTTAAATATACACATCATGATGTGATAAATGGGTAACTGTTAGTGTTACATGTCACTTTTCGACGTTTGAACGATAAGCGTCACCTTTAAAAATTGGCAAGGTCGAGGGCTTTAGACCTCGACCTTGCCAATTTTTATTTACTAACTAAATAATTAAAACAGTTAATTGATCCATATTCACATGCGAAGTCTATTAGTTCTGGCTGAAGTGGAAAAGTAGATTGTAATGATTTAAAACAATCAATATCATCATTATAAATTCATTTTTGGGCCTTGTTAAAATCATTAGATTTTAAAATATTGATGCCGTTAAAACATTTATTTAAAATTTATTGATAAATTTTAGAATTCTTTGGTCTGATTTTTGCGGCAAAACGAACAAAATTCTTCACATTTGAGTAAATTTTTTTGGAATTAATCAATTGAGAAATCTCAGAAAATAATGTCTCAATGTTTGTATCTGTATTAGCATCTACAAGCATTGCCATAACGTTATGGAATGGAATTACTGCATCAGGAACTTTTGATGTTTGAAACTTCATTTAAGTGATGGTAAAATTATATCAGTTCACTTTTTAATTTTTTTGTTTGTCATAATTTTTGATTTCTTTTGGTCAATTGAACTTTGAAATGCTTGAGCTTTTGGGTGATCAGTATAGAAACTACAGTGATGTCTTTGAAACAATCGATCTTCAAAAAGAAGTTGTTTCATTTGTCGAATCTCATCAACCATGTAGTAATCGATATTTCAAATAAAACATTTGTTATTGATATAGGAGCAAACACCGCAATGAGTATTGGAATTCTCCCATCTATTGCAACAATCAGTCAAAATGCCTTCAATGAGAAATCAAACCTAATTTCGATTACGTTTCCTCAAAACTCAATATTGATAACAATTTATTAATCTACCAGTTTCGGTTCAAGCAATCGGATTTTAAGCATTTTCAAATTGCAAAAATCTTTAAGAAAATGCATCATCAAATCTAGTTTCAATTGGAAATAAATGTTTTTCTGGATGATCAATGTTATCATTTGTAAATTTCATTTTTATGAAAAGTACCATAAATTATTGATTGTGATCTCTTTCTGAAGTTGAATTACCAAAATCCATTTTATAAAATCGGATTTTTGACAAATAAATTAATTTACACAACAATTTTTTGCAATTTTTATGACAAGTAAACTTATTTATACGACATATTTTATAATTTAAAATTTGACACTTAAAATATTTTACATGACAAGAATATTTTTCTTTGTCTTATGTCACTTTTCAAAAACAAAAACAATGAATCTAGGTACCACAACAGGAACAACCGGTGCAGCATCGACATCAACAACCGGCTCAATGGCAACAGCATCCAAACCACTTGGTTCTGGTCTTACTGGAGGCCTTGGCGCAGGTCTCGGTGGACTTGGCGCAAAGAAAGAAGCAGCTCCACTCGAAATACCACAAGAGTTAAAAGGAAAAACAGTAAAAGCCGTCCTTGAACAGTTTGAGAAGCAGCTCGACGAACAAGTTAGACAGTTCCAAACACAGGCAAGACAAGTCGCCAGATGGGACCGCGAAATTTTCGAGTGCATTGCCCTTATGCAGCACCTCGAATCTCAGATCGTTACTGTCGAAGGCGCCCAAAAGGAGCTTAACCAGACAACAAAGAGCCTTCTCGAAGAGCAAACGGAATTTATCAACACTCTCAGAGAAGAAAAGGACAAAATCCAAATACCAGAATCAGCAGATCAGCGCCAGCGCCTTTATCGTCTGGCTTTCGAACTCAGCAATAATTTCATCTCGATGGAAAACACACTCAAAGGCATCGTAGAGCAGGCAGATAAAAATTCTAACGAAAATAAGACCGAAGTCGACAAAATCGAGCAGATTGCTAACTGCCATCTTGATGCTATGAGATGGATTGAGCATATGAGCACTACACTTGAAGAAAAGCTTGATAATCTTTCCAAAAAACTTCAGTTAATCCAATAAATGCAAATTTAAATAGAGTTCGTTGTTGAAAATAAAAATAATTATTTTACTTGTTTAATTTTTCATTTTTAAAAATAATCCAGCTTTTAATTCGGCAATTTCTGGTCACATAAATTTAGTCTATTTGAGATTCATAAATGTCAATATTCAATTTATAATAAATGTTTCTCGAATTAACAAAGCTACCATATGGTGATAACGATTTTACTACTCAGCTTATTACAAAAAAATGTATACTTTTTGATGAATAAATTTTAGTATATTGATTATTCGTTACATGTCATTTCAATCCAATTCATTAATCAATTATAAATATAAACACTGCGATTAATATGTTTGAAATATGAAAATAATTATTTTGATTGTTGCAAAGCGATTTATAGAAAGGTGCACACGTGTCCGAAACTTTCACTCATAGAGAGGCAATCTTAACACCTGAGGAATTTGATGGAAGCTATCTATTTGAATAAGTGTTTTTTTTTACCATTATAACCTATGGCAAAAAAAAAAACAATGAATGCCTCCTGGACATCCATTTAATAATGTAAGACCAGAATTAGACAACAAAAGACCTCTCCAATCGCAACTTGGATCTTTTCTATCAGCTTTAATATCAATAGGATTGTATCTTGAGACATTGTAGTGACGCGTGTTATATTTGTATTCATCTTGAATTAAAATATGGTTTTCATCTTGTTGCCAAATATTGTGAAATTTTAGTTCAGGATATAAAAGAGCAAATGTATATTTGCCATCACTGTCATGATGTTCACGTGACAGTGAACTTAATATTGAATATCTGTTTGGATCATCACTCTACTTCGCGTCTTCTGACGAATTGAAAACGCCATACTTGATATCATGGTAGAAGATCTGAAGAAAGGTCCATCTGTATATACATCCATATGTAAAATTTCCAAATTTCTCAGTGAGAATTCAAAATCATATTCTTATGAAAAGTAACATAAGGTTATTTCTCGACTTTATTATTCCTTTTAAAATTCACTAATCATATTAATTCATTGATCAGTTCATCAATAATTACATTATATAGCACACATACTATAGTTTTTTATCATCTATCATAAGATATTATGATGTTACACTCATATTTTGATCGGTTTAATTCATGTGATATAAAAAACATTTTATAGTTTATGAAACGCTCTCAATTGTACTAGATTGGCTAATACACTCTTTTAATATACCAATTTAATCATTTCAATTTGTTCAAATTATCTATATTAAATATATATATTCTGAACTAATGCACATTCAATTCAAATTTTCCGAGCTTTCATATGAATAATCCTCTATTAAGTATATGTTAATTGAAGGCGCATGAATAAAAATATAAAGCCGCTTTTTGAGCTTTGCTTAAAAAGTGGCATATATTTTATATATAGAAAATACTTGACTTTTTTTGGAATTCTCCATTAAATCATATATTATTTCCATATTTTTAATAAAAACGTAGTTTTAATCAAGTAAATTTTGAGATACTCGAATCTAGAATTATTTTTCAATTATAGTAACACGTTAGATATCCATTCTGTGTGCTGAATCCGAATATCGCAATTATTTTCCCTAAAGCGTGTTTCACTAATATTTCTAGACAAAATAATTTATGAAAAAATTCTTTCCTCTCAATTTTTCAATAAGATACCAAAACCAATTGTTCTGTCTAGTTTTTTCATAACCTACGGACTTTTTAAAGTTCAATAAGTTCTAGGTAAGCGGCTGAGCCGTTTTTAGCTTCGCTCAATTCTAAAAACGGCGCAAAAAAAGAAAAGGAAAAAGTGTAATTTTTTCTTTACTTACTCTCCTTTTTAGAATAAGGTTCCC
This sequence comes from Trichomonas tenax, assembly GCA_023091735.1. Classification (NCBI taxonomy): domain Eukaryota; phylum Parabasalia; order Trichomonadida; family Trichomonadidae; genus Trichomonas; species Trichomonas tenax. The sequence continues at coordinate 4,054 of JALKBU010000261.1, forward strand.
CATTTTCTTTCATTTTCCTTACAGGTTACTTGAACTTTCAAAAATCAGCAAAATTCAACTTTAGCTATTTCGTATCTATCGTCCATTTGGATATCTGTGTTTGATTTCGGAGCTCAGCCGCTGCAATTTTATATCTTTTAAATATATTTACACCTTCACCTTATTTATTTCTATAAATTACTTTAGAGGCTCATCGAGCATGATATATATTCGCATATGCCATTACATAGTACTTCACATTTCCAATACACATGTAGATCTTGCTGATAACCTTATTTATATCTCGAATTTTTACATTTTTTGCATTTTTTAGCTAAACAAAACTGACATGTAAACTTTACATGACATAGTGTTTTTCGCACGAACATAACATAACGTTAAATGCTTGTATTATTGTACTTTTCTGGAACTTTTTGCCTTAACTTTTAGCATATCCCTGTAGTTTCACTTTTCCAAATATATCTTCAGTAAAATTTGAAGGTTTTATCACAAAAAAAAAACAATCATTTTTTAAAAAATTTGGCTTCCTTAATGGCTAACTCGGCTGCATGAGCTTGCAGAGGCATCAATCATATGACACTAATACAGATTCATAGAGTGCATGACATCCACAACAGAAATATTCTTTAATATCTAATTTTGTGAATTGAATCAATTTAATTTTCGACTTTACTTAGCACTCCTCTCATTGCTTAGTTTTGCATCACATGCCATACATCATACTACTCTAACCACTCATTAAAACTCATTACATTTCGAGACTGATATCTCATGGTATTAGATTTTCGGGGCAAATTTCGGCATTATATACACATACATGAGCATAGTGATATATCGAACTCTCACTCCAAATTATTTTTTTGTTTTACATATCAATTTGACATGACAAATTTTTACATGACATATCATAAAGTTTATTTGTCAAAAAGCACACATCAAAATGCTTGTTGATATCTTTATTTAAGTTATATAAGAAGAGATCCATATCAAACACATGGATGAATATTTATTGCCATAAGCAAATTGATTGAGTATTAATTTATTTTCAACAAATTTTAATCATAATGTTCAATTGCCTTTAAACATGCTATTATATTTTAAATAAAAAATAATGACTATACACAATTGATTTTTGGATAAATCAATGAAATCGAAATCAATTTTGTAAAAAAAAATAAAGCCAATTTTGATTAAAAATTTAGATATAAAATACAATGGTATATCGATATTTAATAAGTTTATTTATCGAAAAAATAAATATCGATATAAATTAATATGTAGATAAAACATAAGATTTTATACTGATTTTTGATAAATTTATATAAAAATATTAAGCCAATATCGTCAAAAACATTGAAATAATATAATTTAGTGATATTTAAGATGTGATAATAGTGTATATCTTATTTTTACAGTAAAAAACGAAAAGCAACATTCTAACACACTTGTTCAAATTTTGACCGGAAGAAAAAAGATATAAATGACTCAGCCTCTTGCTGAATTTATCGCTTCTGTGAGACTCGCAGACAGCGTCGAGCACGAGAGGTTCCTTATTAACAGCGAACAAGCAGATATCAGAAATTATATTCGCGAATGCGACCCAATTCTTCGACCGAGAATCGTTTCTAAGATGATTTTTCTCGCAACACTGGGAGAAAGCGTCGCGTACGGACAAATGGAGGTCCTCACGTTAATGAGTAACGATATTTTCAGTTATAAAAGAATTGGATATATCGCAGCTGCGACGATGCTCGATGAATCATCAGAATTAACAGTTCTTATTACACACACAATCACGAAAGATCTTCAGTCTCCTGATTATCGCATCCAATGTCTCGCTTTGGCGTTATTGGCGAATATCGGCTCAGCAGAGATGTGCAGAACAGTAACAACAGAAGTACAGAGGCTCATAGATTCACCGGAGCCCGCTGTTATGAAGCGTGCAGCAATGGCTGCCGTTAGAATCGTTGAAAGAGTCCCTGAACTTGCAGAAAACTTCAAACAATCTGTTCAGCACCTCCTTAAGCATGGTTCTCATGGCGTTGTCATTGCAGCAGTCAATCTTATGTCACATATTATATTAAATGACCCGTCATTCATTGTTGGATGGGAGAAATACGCACCAGCATTTACAAAAATATTGAAGCAACTCAACAGCTCAAAGGCAAGTCGTGAATTTTCGTTTACTGTTTTCAATGATCCGTTTTTACAGATTCGTATTATGAAAGTTCTTTCTATTCTCAAGAAACCAAGCGATGACCTCGATGACACACTCGAAGCTATCGCAACAGGTGTAGAAATCAAGAGAAACACTGGCCGCGCGTTATTGTTCCAAGCCGTCGAAACAATCGTTGCTACAGCAAAGAAACCATCACTTAGAGGCCTCGCATTCGCACAGATCGGCCGTTTGTTCCAGTTCAAGGAAGCAAACGTTTTATACTCCGCTCTTTCCGTTTTCTCACGTGTTCTTTATCAGGGACGCGAGATCATCGATCGCACATCAGGCGACTCCATCGCTCTCCAGCGCTATAAGACGCAAGTCGTTCAGTGCTTGAACCATCGCGATCCATCAATCCGCCGTCGTGCTTTGGATGTCGTTTCTGCACTCGTCGATGAGAAGAATGTTGAGACACTCATTCCTGAAGTTTTGGATTACGTCAAACTCGCTGATTCAGAGTTCAGAGCTGAGCTTGTTGCTAAGATCTTCACAGCTGTTCAGAGATTCGCACCAAATCCAATTTGGAACTTTGATACAATCCACAGAATCCTCATCGATAGCGGAAACTACGTCGGCGCTGATATTATCACATCCATCAGCCGCTTGTTGATCCACACACCAGCCCTTCAGCCGCACGCTGTCCGCCAGCTCGGTGGCAGCTTGATGAACTTCTCAGACAATCAGACGCTTATCCAGGTCTCTGCTTGGGCCATTGGTGAGTTCTCAACAACTGATGAAGGCAGCTATGACAACTTGAAGCAAATCATGGCACTTCCACAGACAACAGATCAGACAAAGGGCTACATCATCACAGCTCTTGCAAAGCTTGCTGTTAAATTCAACAAGAAGCCAGAGACAATCGAGTTCCTTCAGTCTCTCAGCAACTCTACAAACTTGGATGTTCAGCAGCGTGCTTGCGAAATGTCTCTTCTTCTCCAGAATAACGATCTCTGCGATGAAGTTCTCGCTCCTGTTGAATCAGACAAGCAGGAAGGTGCTGCTCTCATTGTTGAATCATCTAAGCAGGATGAAGATCTCCTTATTGATATCACAGGCACATCGAAGCAGCAACAGCCGAAGCCATCAAATCCCATCGATGACTTGCTCGGACTGAATCCAAATGCACAGACACAGACACAGAAAGCGACACAAGATATCCAACAGCAACTCCAGCAGAGGCCAGCTCAACAGGCCGCTCCAGCTGCTGTTCCTCAGCCTCGTCCAGGAAGTGTCGAAGCTCTTCGTAAGTCAGACTATGTCTTCTACTTCGAAATCAAACAGAACCCACAGAATCCACGTCAATTTGCTATTCGTGCTTCCGTTTTTGGTCTCGGAACACAGCCTCTTAATAACTTCGTTGTCAAGTATGGTGTTCCAATCGGATGGCAGCTGCAGGCATCTGCACCATCAGGCAACAAGCTTGAGCCTGCTGGTGGCCAGCCAGTCGTTCAGAACATCATGCTGAACAACACAGGAAACGCAAGACTTCAGATGAAGGTACAGATTCAGTACATGTATGGATCACAGCCAATTGTTGAGACAGGTGAAATCAACAGCCAGATATTCGGTGCATAATAAAATAAACTTTGACTTTTTTTAGAATCTTCAATATATTCTCTTTTACATTAAACTTTGAAATTGTGATAACTGAGTGATCACGAAAAACAATAACTTAAGCGACGTATATCATTATTTTTATATGCAGGCCCAGAAAATTAATTTTAATCGAAAATTATTTATTTTTACAGTCATAAAACCCGTTGCTAGTGAATGTAAATGTGTGTATATATAATCAAATTGCTCCTGATCTGATAAGGATGTTCATAATTCCTCTGTATTTTTCATGCTCAATAAGTTTCTTTTTTGCAAGATCTAATGGTGTCTGATTGTCCCAGTCACGCACGTCGAGTTTTACACCTTTTTTGATTAGGAATTCCACCGCTTCTTGACAACATTCGAACACAGCCTCATGTAATGGAGTGCGCCCGTTACCTCCTTGTTCGTTAATATCGATTCCTTGTGAAAGAAGGTATTCAAGAACTGAAACACTATTTCCACGGGCAGCACCATGAATGCATGAATTATTGTATTTATCTTTCCAACGAATATCACATCCTTTGGAATGGAGATATTTGAGGACATCAAGTTGGCCTTTCAGTGATGCAAAATAACCACAATTCGCACCATCATTTTGTTTGGAATTAACATCGCAATCAAGAGAAGCTAGGAACCGAACAACTTCTATTTTTCCTTCTTGTGAGGCAAACAAAATTGCATTGGACCCATTACTATCCTTGGCATTTTTATCGCAGCTAATTGAAATATAAAATTTAACAATATCAATGAATCCGCATTGGGCAGCCAATATTAATGGAGTTTGATCATTAAGTTTCAGTCTAATTTCTTTATCAAATCCAATTGATATTAGATAACGGACTACATCTAAATGGCCTAAAATTGTAGCTGCTGTTAACGCATTGCTTCCAAAGTTGTTTGTTGCATTTTTATTGCAGTCGCATTCGATAAGGTGTATAACAAGTCGCAAATTTCCATTGGCAATAATCAAAACTGTGCTATTATCAACTTCGTGTTTCACTTCGCTGAGACCGATTTTACAGCATAAGGATAAAAGTTCTTTGTTGCCTTAAATGCTCCAGCGGTGGCTGCTGAAATGTCATCAAGGAAACTATATGTGTCGTAGAAATCTTCATGACCAAAAAGTTTCATCGCATCATTTGGAGAAGGAATTTGCTGTTTTGACTTGATTGTTTTCTCTAAGCAATTGTGAAAGTCATGCAAATTTTAGATAGATACATCTTTGATACTGGAGGTAGATCTGATAACTGAAGCAATACCGACTATATATCCATTCTCACTAATGATTTCAGGATTCTGAGCATTTGAAGTGGAATTGAGTGTTGCTTTCTCTCTTTCGAGTACTGAAACCTTTCTTCTTAATTCTTCGTTGTCTGATTTCAATTTGTTAACTTGGGCTTCAAGATTGGATAATTTATCGTATATATCGTCGAGGAAGTTGTGCATCCCTCTAATGGATTTCGATTTCATACAATATCATGATATTCTATCAAATAATCACATATGTTACTCATTTGTGTATATTGTTCTTTCATATGGTCATTGGAAAATGCCTAAATGCCGCATACTTATTCCAGATTCATGTAATGTTCACTTTGACCAATTTAATTTAACAATAATAATCAGAGATAATATTCGATGTACGATCGATAATATTTATCCCATGGATTGCTATAGTCCGCGTGGTATCATTATTTATGATGGTAAGGAGAAAAACGATTATCATATTGATGGATTATTAACAACAATTGTTATCTCATATCACGTAAGTGTCACTGTACATTCAAAATATAGAATTCCAACTTTTTGTACTATTCCTGTTGATATTATGGAAATTCCAGATGAAACAATTAATGTCAGTCACGAAATCAGAGCTTACAAAATATTAATTTTAAAAATTACACATCTTTTTCTTGAAACAAACTAATTCATACTCATGAAGAACGACGCATCTATAAAACTCAACACAGCAATTCTGCTTTCAATAATTTAAACAGCGGAAAGTCCATAAATCGCATTAACATGTTTTTAAGGGCGGGTCCAAAGTGTCAGATTTCTAGGGGGTATAAAACGCTATCTCTAGACTACAAAAAAAACAACATATCATTTTTACACATACCAATGATATACAAACTCCATACCCTATAATATTCATATGTTACAATTTCTATATTTTGAAGAACACATCAAATTGCAAATTTGATTTCCTCCTATTTTTGAGTAAATCAGCTTATTATCAATATAATTTGTCTGCAATTAGAAGATATTGGTTAAAGTTGTACTAAAGCATGATGAATATGTATATTCATTGAGTTATTATTGATTTTATTCATTTTTTTAATCTTTTTAGCCCCATTTATGAGAATAGAAGTATGTGGTATCTTTTGGATGTCAGCATTCAAGTATGATGCATACATAGCCCAGGAAAATCGATTGGAATACATATTGATTGATGTTGACGTTGATTAAAAAAATATTATATAAATAATTTTCAATTACTAACAATTTGTCAAATATTCGAGATAATTGTTACATTTGGACTAAATAAAGATATTCTGTCGCTTAAGTTTTGTTTAAAACCTCATCAGTTTCTCGAAATGCAATTTTTGTTTGCGTCCTCTCAATTTTTTTTGCCAAAACCGTCGGCTTGTGTACCGTTTTTCTCGATGCTGATGCTGTTTCAGACTGTTATATCTAGGCTGTAGATAGAAGAGATACTACCCTACAACATATTTTGATTTTGTTGGATTCTGTTTCCAAGCCGTGAAATATAAAATCAATAACATGGGTAAAGAAAAAAGTCCAGTCCAGTGCAATATGGTTTCTCGATGCTATATGTATGAATACGAATATGCAGAGTAATCAGAATTGTTAGCTTCCTGTATTGAGTTATTAATTATTTTTTGTTGAAATTTATCAACTTTAGCAAGAAAAGCATGCTTTCAAATGTGCCAATAATGATGAAAATATTACACTATATGTACAAAATTCGTGTACAAAATAAATAGCAAATAACTAAGAAATATTATAAATACTAGATTATTTGGTTATTGATATCTGTATGATCTTCTGGTATCTCTCCTTTTGAGTAGTAATTAATACTTAATGGCTTTAAATTTGCATCATAAGTGAAATTATATATTCAATTTACAACACCTTGTTCAAAATCTAATTTTGTATATTATCTATCATGAAGGAATGATAGCTGATGCATAGCATACCATTTTCAAGCTCTAAATACTATATATATATGGAAAAAAACATTGTCGCACTTGTTTCTGAGAGTCTTTTTCATTATACATATGTGCTGAATTTGTAACACATATATATACATACATATCACAGCAATGGGTATATATGTTATAATATCATAATATATATACAAAGGTTCAGTGTTATGTTATCATAATTTTAATTTTTATATGTTTTTCTTGAAAAATATACTCTCGGAGTAATTAATGCTAAAACAAATATGTGGATTTGGAGTAATGTCTAATAATACATATATATCCATACTGGTGTAATTATTCTCTACTGCTTCTGAGTAGAGATATAATATCTTTAAGGTTATCAAAAACCTCAGACTCCGCCCTTAATGTTATGAGTTTTAGAAATCTTGTCTAACAAAGCAATAACAAAAAATCGTCGCCTCTCAATACTGTGCTGAAATTCGCTTTAACAACAAAGTGTATGTTATCTTTCAAAAGTAGAAGCATATTCACACTTTGTAAGTTATATCCAAAATTGGTGTAAACATTACGGTTACGCAAATTTTAAGAGATAAATTTGCTACATTTTGCTTAGCCAATTAAAAATTGAATAATTTTTAATTGGGGGTTTGATATTGTTGCGAATTTTTGCATTAAGTTCGGGTATATCAAAATCTCAGTATATTCAAAATATCTAAACTTTAGGTTATCAAGAATATATCTATGGAGATTCAGTCTGAGATTTTTAAGGTTATCAATATTTTTGAAAATTAGTATACCGACTGAATTGGTTCAAAAAATATTTAAACATGAAACTCTGGAGTTGTGATAGATGATAGAAGTGAAAATTTGAATATATTTTCTTCAATTGTTTAAATATGAGATTACAAGAATAGAAAAATGATCGTTGAGTTTGCTTCATTTTGTTAAAATTTTAAAAGCGTCACTTTTTTGAACATTTTTTAAATCCTCTTCATTGGAGGATTTCCTTCAATATTATCATAATGAGATTCGATTGGAGTGATTTCTTCACAGGAAGTTACACTAAGTCCGATGGCGGAATCATATCATCTAATGGCCAATATTTAGTTTGCGATTGTACCTTTTCAAATGGTCAAGATCGTGCTATTTCATTCGAATTATCATCGAGTAGCACCAATAAACTTCTTACAGAATATAGCAGTTTCTCTAATTTCTATTGTATTAATAAAGATGGAGGTGCAATTCGTTTTTCTAGTTCAGGAGAGTTCTGTCTTAACAGAATCTGCGGAACAAATTGTTCCTCCACAACAAATTATCACTTTTCTTATAGTACAGTCACTAATTCTGAATTGAGTAAGAATTATATGAATTTTTCGACCGTATTTTTAAGTGGTTTAGAAGATGTTGGAAGTCTTCATATTAATTTTGTTCATGGAGATTTCGAAATGTCTAATACTAATATGTCTCAATGCAAAGGGCCTTATGTTGGAGGATTTCGATGTTTTAATACTTATTCTCCTTCTTGCAAATTCTCAACTTTTGATAATTGCATTGCTGGATATGATAATATTGTAAGATTAATGAATTGCAAAACTTCATCAAATATAAACAATTGCAACTTTTAATCAAATACTTTCTCTCATTCTGTTATAAGAGCTTATTTGAATCCAATGACAGTCGAAGATTGTGTATTGATTGAAAATTCAAAGGGTTATTTGTTCTATGGAGAAGATACTACAGTCACTGCAGTTCATTGTTACACTTCAGATAATCAATGCAGCACCAAAAATTCCCAACATCGAAGCATCACGTGATTGAGTAAGAACAAAGGACTTTTCGTAGAAGACCCAACAATCAGCGAATACCACATCGTCACAAAGTGCACAGAGAGCGAAACATTTGTTGTAATAGAAAGTCTCATAAATTTTGGAGTATATCAAGGCAAAATTAATTTAAATACGAGTTTAAAGCTTTATAAGGTTGGAACCGAAATACAAAACAACGATTTAATCTGTCAATATGCGTCTTACTTCGAAAACACTCAAATTACAATTGATAATTTAAGGATGCCTTAAATCACGACTTTTTTTGTTGCCTTTATAACTTGGAATAGCATTGACTCACAAGTTTAAAACTTATATGGTACTATAATAATATATGTATAGAATAATGATTCGATAACAGTAATATCTGCCAAATTAAAATTTCGAATTTCGTCGCAACATGTAAAGTTATAAGTTTGAATCCATAGCACTATTTTCCAAAATGTGTATCAGTATTGTGTATAATTGCAAAGGATAAAACCATCAAACCACCACCACATTCAATTTGGTGGATTTGGGCAATGCGATTGAAAAGTTGGTGGCGACGGCACGCTAAATATCAGAATTGCTAGTAGAAAGAAGAAATATCCAATCAAAATACTATTTAGTTGCAAATTGAGCAAAATACTAATTTTCTCTTCAGAACGGAAATAGTGTGGCAACGAAAGCCCTATGATCATGACACACCCTCGTAATTCATTTCTATACGACAAGTAGTACAGTTACTCCAAGATTCGGACAGAATGATTAGTAGTTTTACCGACAACCTTGTGGCGGCGCTAGCTATTCATGAGTGCTAAATGGTGCTTATTAATGTTGACAGATCTTCAATCTCCTTTCTTAAATTTTCCAAATCGAAATATACTTAAAAACCATGAATATTGTAAATATTGGTGGTCATGATATTCAAAACGAATATACATCTAAAAATAAATGTAACTGCTTATTTAACCCATGCTATTACCTATCTTTTTATCTCGGATAGCAATTATTAATAATAAAAATAGCAACAAATTCATATAAAAAATTTTTCTGTTAAGCCCTTTCCACATACCACAATTTTTTCACCCACGAGCCCGACCATTTTCATGCTTAATAATTATATAATAAAACTGATATTATGCAGTTTAGAGAGTAAAATGTCCTTTTTCGCTCGAAATTAGGAAATCTTGTTATTTACGATAAATTTTGAGTTTCAAACTATAAATATATTTAATTATGCACCATTTGTTAGAGTTTTATGCAAAAATTTAAATGTTAAACCAAAAGTCGCCCATCTGACATTCACTCAATTTATAAAATGTTTGTAAGTCAGTGAATAAGCAAAATCAAAGTCTCAAATTTTAACTATGATATATGCTATATTTATGCAACATATCTATGGAAAGTTAGGGCATCCTTAAATGATTTTGTTAATTTTTCATTAGAAAGGAAGAATTTCTCCATATGCAAGCAATTCATGTTTAAAAACTTCATGGATATACCACAGAGCAAGATAATTGAAATTTTCATTAAATTTGGATATGATTTTGTTGAACAATGGTTTCTTGATGAAAACATATATAGCTTTTGAGCTCTGCATCAAATCTAGTGAATACAAGCGGATTTTTGAACACATCAATCTTGAACTTTGTTCAAATGAAGCAATGGAAGGATTCATCTGCTTTTATGAAACAAATTTCTCGTGTCCTGAGTGCAGGCCATTCATATCATGCATGAAGCGTCGTTTACTTAGCTGTTTCATTGATGGAATCAGTAGAAAAATAAAAAGAAGTCCACCAATGAATAATCCAGCAATTATTGCACTAAATAAGTTTCCTCAGAAGACGCAATTATTCGGGATGATATATGAACATATCAAGAACAACATGAATGACAAAGCATCGATCAAGTATGACGTGGATTCTGGATATTCTCATGTTTTAAATGATTCTGGTTTCAATGTTTTTATGAAAACAGCGAATGACAATGATTTTTCATTAAGCAAATCATTGGTTGATGCAGGTGAAAATCCTTATATGTTGGATGCAAATGGGAACACTACGCTACATTGATTTTCATACATCGGAAACGAAGAAGCTTTTAGATATTTTATTTAGTTAATTGATGTTAATTGCCCAAACAAATACGGAACCACAGCACTTCATGATGCTGTTCGCTACAAAAAGACAAATGTCTTTCAAATTATTTTGAATCATCCACAAATTAATCCTGATTTGAGAAACTTGAATAACAACCTTCCAAGAAATTTAATTAGAGATGATGAAACTCAAAATATTTTCATTAATCGGGAAAATCAATAATATTTTATAATAGCTTTCTATATTATAACAAGATGGAATAGTATGCATCTATATATACAAGCAGAATTGTTTTATATGATTAAATTTTTTAAAAAAAGATATCAAAATTAAAAAGAATATTTCTCATTATCAGCAATAGCTATAGAGGCCATTTCATAGCACAGTAATGCAATGTATAGAGGAGAAAATATTTATTATACTTAAATTAGAAATAATAATGATATGATGGAATTTGTTCGCTTATCATTTGACCGATAAAAATTTGTTTTTGCTATTTCAAATTTATCATTTTGTTTGAAGATTATAGACATATGGAAAATATTTATTAAAATTATAAAATCATTTTTCAAAAATGTTTCTATTAATTTCATCTTCGTTTTGTTTTGTTCCAAAAGGCGCTTCTCCGTCAACATGGGAGCAATATAATTCGAACATAAATGAGAAAGAAGGACTTTTTAAGTGCTTTGATGGCAAAAAAATTATATCAATAAATAAAATTAACGATGATTATGCTGATTGTGCTGATGGATCCGATGAACCTGGCACTTCTGCAACGAACAACGGTGTTTTTTACTGCCAAAATCCAGGATATTTCCCAGATACGATTTCAAAATGGAGCGTTGGCGATGGAATCTGCGATTGCTGTGATGGAGCAGATGAAGAAGGCAATGGTAATGTCAAATGCGAAAATAAATGTGCTGTTCTCGAACAAATAAGGAAAGATGCAGCAAATGAATTAGTTTCTGCGTTTACAATCGGAATAAAGAAGAGGAACGAAATGGAAGCAAACGGAATGAAGATATTCAAGAATCAAATGATCACTCTCGAAAATTATCAAAACGAACTTAAAACATTATACGAAAGTCTCGCAAATCTCAAAGAGGATTTACAGAGAATAGATGAATCAACTGATTCACAAGAAATTACGCCGTTCCAAGAGACAATCTCGAAAATATACGATTTTACTTTTGGATGGCATCATCCTAAGACATCGTTCGCATCGAGGCTCACAACGGAGATAATAGAACACAAAGAAAATCGCATTAAAGAAGTAAATGATAAAATCAACGAATTAATCAACATATCACAATTACCAGACGATGCAAAACCTCTTTTATCAATGATAAACAACGAACTCCGCATTGATAGGTTCACTGTTAACATTTTAGGTCAAATTAAAGATAGATACAACAGCATTGGCTTTTATAAAGGCTATGAACCATCAAACAACACAATTCTCTACGATTGGGGTGATTCCTGCTTTGCTGTCAACAATTCAAGAAAAGCATTTGTTCAAATGAAGTGTTGGAAAACTCCAAAGCTCATTTCCAACTCAGAGCCGAGAACGTGTGAATATGAATTCGTTCTTGGAACTCCGCTCGCTTGTTCTCAAAGCTCAATCGATCAATTTAATAATATGACAAAAGAACAGATCGATGATATGACACGTAAATACAATAGATGAGTGACAAGAATAAAACATGATTTAATTGCAAAAATATTTTATATTATTTTATATTAATTGTTTTGTGTAATATGTAGAGTATATTCGGGTAAATTTTGCGCTGTTAAACATATTCTTTCACTTTAAACTCGAAATAATTTATATTAATTCTAATATTATTCTAATATTCTCTGTCAAAATGCACTAATGGTCATAATATTGGTACTAATGCTTTGGGTTTCATTCTGAGGACTTTTCTTTATTCTTATTTTTTTGAACTTTTCAAAAAACTTTGTTTTGGAGCAATTTAAATAGTTGTAGCATGTGAGATGATTCTGCAAGTAAAGATTTGTCTGGAAAGAAAGGAAGAAACATAATTTTTTTAAAAAAAAATGATATTTTGATTTTTCTCGTTGAATCGAAAGCAGTGAGGTGTTGAGATCGAAAGAAAACCAATATCAATAAATCAGGGTCTAAAATGAAAATCAATGTTTTCTTTATTGAGGAAAATGGAAAATACAATAAGGTTATATTTCAATACATCGTTTTTTTTCGAAATATTAGACACAACAGTGTATTATATTAAACGAAATTTGGTCAACCATCAAAAAGTGACAAATGTAAATCATCATTTTTCTTCATTCGAAATATTATATTATGTGTTGTGATTTGGGAATTTTGCGGTTAACTTGTCACTTTTTAACGAAACAAATGATAATTTATTTCTTCTTTTTCTCTTTAGCTAGAGCTAATTTAGATGATTTAAAACAAGAATTATTTGGTTCCAATGTTCCCACACTTATTAAAGATAAGACAAATCCTACTTATTCGTTAACGCAAAAAGTTTTCATCCAAAATTGTATTTTCAGCGGAATTACTCAAGCATGTAATATCAACAATGGAAATACGGTATATTATGTAATGCATTCGAATTGCGTACGGAAATCCTGCCCAAAAAGTGTCATGAAAAGTGACAGTATGTAAAGTGTTTTTGTCAGGTTTTACATGTTAGCACACTTCATGCTTTGAACCAATTTCATCACAAGGAGTGACTGACTGCGTAGGAAATGACACAAGCTCAATGCAATCTGTCACTCTTTGTGATGAAATTTAAAAAGTTTAAATTCATCTCAATATCGAATACATTTTTTACGCTTTCATCGTTTTCTTGAGATAATTATGTTATCAAGTGGCCTTACATGGACAATGTTGACCATTATGAGCAGAATTGCCTCAAGAAAACCATGAAATTTCGTTGAGTTTTTGGTTTGAGCAAAATCATCATGAAAAATGGATCACTGGATGGAATATCTTACCAACCTTATGCATTGGGTTGTTTTTAATGATGATGTTGAGCAATTTTGAAATCAACGAAATTTCAATGACTTAATTTTTGAGAATCCTATTTTTCTCACTGCAATGCTGCTCATAAATGTATATGTATCCTTGATCACTTCTTGTGAACAGCATTGCAGCAAGACAAGTTCCAAATTGCATAATGTTTTTACAAGATCATCATTCAGAATGACTCACTCCATATGGCTGCAGTTCCCTCATATACAATGAGTCATTTTGCATTATTAATTTTTATTTTTCATTTATTTAGAAACATTGTTTGAATTTTTCAAAAAATATGGATATCTGACTTCATCACACATATTGCATTAACTGACCTCATGTGCTTGTTCGTTTCATATACATGATTTAGTCAGATATCCATGTTTTATGAACAAATATAGTAGATATTTAACAAATCATTTATTTATCAATATTTTGTACGAATAATGCATATAATGCACAGAAATATTAGATTTCATACATGCTTCATGCATAATATTGACAAATAGGCGAGCTTTGTACTATTAGACTTTTATTTTGCTTTTTAGCTCAAATCATAGTACAGCTCCATCATATGAGGCTGATCCATGATAGTCTTGCCTCAAATAATGGAACTGTGCTATGATTTGAGCTAAAATGCCACCCAAAATTGTGGATAATTTGGGAATCTGGACTTTTTCAAAATATTAGGATATAATGATGCTGCACTGACTCCCTATTTACTGGTAGTGGATGTAGAATCAGTATTTCAAAATAATTTAAATTTTAATTCTTTTTTCAAATAAATGCGAAAGGTACGTACTGCTCAACTATGTGGGATTACCTGTTTGTAGGAATTAGCTGAAATCAATTTGCAATCAAATAATCGACACATAAATTATTTACATGGCATTTTTATGACACTTTTTGGGAAGGATTTCCATACTCTACAGATGCAAAAGAAATTAAAGAAGAATCTAATGTAGTAGTATACAGATTGTGATTTTTCGGGGTAATCCAAATTCCCAGTGAATATATCATTCACATTTAATCATCATTATGAGATAGAATTAATCGTTCACCTTTTATGATCATTGTGATGTTACATCAGTCATTCACATTTTATCATCATTATGATATATATCCTCATTATCAATTGCAATTGAAATGAATTCTTTAAAAATTGCTGAATATCTAAAATCGACAGGTGCTATTGAATGAATATTCAACTGAGTGTTCTATATGATAAAACAAAAATATTTCCAAAATATTTATCTTCTTGAATTGTTCATTCATATACATGTAAACTAATTCAATTATAATTAAAAGATGAAAATTATATCTAATTTTTAATTAATAACTAGTGCGTCCCACAATATCGTAGCATCAGGACAACCACGATGTCCCAAAAAAATTTATTGATATATAATGTCATATGTATGACTTAAAATGCCTGGTGTTAATGTCGTGGTTTGAAAAATCAAAACAAAGTTGTCCTATCAAAAAATTACCCATTTTTACAAAATCATCTGCTAGTTTCAATTTTAAAATTTCTTTTTGTTATATGAAAATAGCTTCATTTGTTGGAAATATAATTGGTTATTATATAGAAATTTGATAAATCATAATATATACTGCAAAATGAAGTGATAATAGATTCTGCCACGTAAATATAGGGTGTCGAGATACCTCTTTAGCATCTCAAGATAGACAAGACCTATGAAAAGAGCAAAGCAGTTATAGAAACTCCAGCGATGAGAGCTCCCTTTATTTTTAATAACTTTGTATATTATTTGAATATTGGTGAAAAAGAAGCAATAAAATATTTCCTATTAAATGTATTGTGTATTTTTCCATCCCAAAATTTTGATTCTGGGGAACTAAAATGATGACATCCTGGATTTTTTCACGATGAAATACAAGAATGAAATTGCTTGTAACTTCATCTAGTGATGTTTTGGTGAAGATAAAAATAAACCACAGATACCAAGAGTATCTTCGTATCCAGTGTTTTTTTGACTGTTGATGCTATGATTGTGATGAAATCGAGAGAAAATTGAGGAATCTATAAATCCTCGAAGGATAAACCACTAGCTCTTCACTGATTAGAGAGATAGTTTCACTGGTAACTCTTAAAATGTATATGATAAAAAATCAAATATTATCACTATTTATAAAGGGATAAAAAGTGAATACACATTTAAGTTTGAATTCTGTGCAAAGTCTATTGGTAATATGATAGATATAAAGTGTTGAAAAATGATCACAATCTAATCTTTCAAATAAACTAATGATGTAACTTAAATTATTATTGGAAGCAAAATCAATTGTTGATGGACTATTTGCCGCAAAAATAGTATTAAACATATTATCAATGAGGACACAATTTGAAACAAACATATGAGAGGTGGCCAAATAATAATATGAATAAAATCCATATCGGCCTTTGTTATTAATTAAAGAACAATTCCTATTGTATGCATTACATTCTGTTTCACAAAATATCAATCCTTGATATGTCTCTGAATTATTCACAATTATAGAAAAAAATAATATATTATTAGTTAAATCAACTACTCGACCTCGAGTGGCATCATTGGATATCATATTACAAAATGTTATTTCTCCTTAGGACATTGAAAAGCAAAATGGAATATCTTTCACTGCATTGTAAGTGCTGTTGATTGATTTGAGTGATACATTTCGGGTTGTTCTTATATTTGATGGGAAATCTCCCGAACCTTTGCAATAACTACACGAGCACTCAATTATTAATCCATTTTGAGATCCAAGTTGTAAACTTTGTGCAGAATAACTTCGAAATTTGTATTTGATTTCATGCATACTGCAATTTGGAAGTCTCCTTATTCATGAAGAATGCAGTGTTTCATGCATTGATGACTCTATTATTAATCCGATTTGAGAATTAAGAAGCAAACTTTGGGTAGAATAAATAAAATCGAAATTGGTATTTGATTTCATGCAAATATTATCAACATTAACACTTCACTTTTACCAATAAAATTTCACAAACTATAATACTTCAAGCAGCAATGAACTTATTGTGACACTTTTGAATTCAATAAATTCAGTTGTAAAAAAATAGCTCAATTGTATCCTAAATTTTCGACCTTTAAATTTTCTCCATTAAATACCATAGCTTTTAGAATGTTCATTTACAGATGTTTATCCATCTCATATAATGCAAACTTTTGAAAAATGTGCTTGCACTATTTTTTGATGCTACGTCGGATTTAAATCGATTTAAAAACACGTGAAATCATTCCTGAAGAGCAAATAAAAATGAAATTTTTTATCGAAAAAAAGAGGAGATTTATAACAGTGTCTCAATTTTTGACCCATTAACTTCACGAAAATTTGTCATTTTACAGTGAGCATCATATTTTATACTTTTATCTTTGCAATTGATATACGAATTAAAGACAACATAAAAAATAATAATGAATATATTATTGATGAAAAAAAAAAACGAACTAAAATAAACTTCGATTGGGGTTTTCCACTTCCAAATCTATTGTAATCTATAAAGTATATATTTCATGACACAGGTTAAAGTCAATTCTTCTCAAAAACTGAAATATCAAATGTTGAAAACGTATTTTCCAACATAATAAATCTAATTCTAAAATAATATATTATTTTTGCTGGTATATAGAGGAGGGGACTTGTGGGCACTTGAGTGAGGTGATTCGCTATATATAGATTCGCTCTATATATGCGAGAAGTGATGTGATTCATTAAGCGATGTCATTTATTAATTTCGCTCTATATATATATTAGACGGTGAAAAAATTAATGATGCCGACTTTGTCCGCATTTCTTACAATGTGTCGGAGGACTTGTACTCGCAGGGGACAAGGACCACGCACATTGTAAAACTTGGCTCAGTCAAGAACTTATTTTAGTTGATTTGGTTAATAAATGAAATGGCGGTGATGATATTTCATGTATAACATTCGACCGATAAATTTAGTTATATATATAAAATATAGAAAAGTGTTTTTGTAAATTTTGGTCGATCAATTTTTGAGAGTTTTATGTTATCGGTTTGTGAAGTCACAATAATTTTATTTTTCGCAAATGTGTGAGAATAAGTGTGAGTGCTGCTGCTGCCCATTCAAGTGCCTCACGGAGCCAGAGCAGCTCAAGGCTAAACTCAACGAGCACCAGCGTTACGTCAAGGCTATCCAGGCCATCCTCTTCTTCAGGAAGCCAATCCAATTCGGCATTATATTTGCCCTCGTCAACATCCTCTTCTTCATCATCGGATGCTTCCACCTCTCCTTCCTCCCAACAGCCACATTGTTCTTCTTGTTGTACCATCTCGGCAAGATTGTCTTCATGTTCCTTGGCGAAAAGATTGTTGATTTCATGTTCCCAGCTGAAGTCCCAGAAGGTGAAGCCACAGAGTCCAACCATATCCGTTCTGCTGATGAAGTTGTGGAATGCCTTTCCTGCTGCAAGAAGTGCGCTGAATGCTGCAAGGATGAGGGCCTTCCAATCAAGAAGCTCCTTATCTTCACAGGCCTCTTCGTCTTCTTCCTTCTCACAGGCACATTCTGGCTCAACTTCGTTGTTGTCAACCTTGCCCTCATCCTTCCAGGCGTTCTCCTCCTCCCACAGGTCAACCCATACGTCCTTCAGGTTAAGAACGCTGTTTGCCCATGCAAGCCAAAGACCGAGTAAGATTTATTTATTATTTAATTAAATAGACTATTTAATGATTCATATTTAAATATGTCTATCCATTTATTAGCTTAAAATCAGTTTTAAATTTTATCATATTTCTCCAAAAGCAATAAAATTCTCCGCTGACATATATAGAATCATTCATGACAACAACACTTAACAATTATATAACTAATAGCATCTTATCTTTCAAGTAATTCACAAAAATTAAAATATTATTAGCGAAAGGCCATTATCTGTAACACACAACAAAACCCCTCCTTAAGGTAATGATTTCTTCAAAAGAATTAGACAATACATCAATTCTTCACCAAGATAGATAATATGATTGGAAGATAACGGAATATCCATCTAAGCTTCACTAGCAAACATATGCCTTCAAGAATAACAGTGAAATTCGGCTTGATTTCATGTCTTTGTGAATGTCATATTTTTAAGATTTTTTGTCGTGTAAATTTTCACTTTTTGACAAAATTTGTTCAATTAATTGAACTAAAAAATCTGAAACAGGTATAGAAGTTCCTATTGTAGATGAATTGAAATGCACATTCATCCAGTTCCATAATATACAACTATTTTGATATCAGCTTAAACAGGAATTGTCCGAACTATAGTTTGCAAAAATTGATTTTTTAACCATAGGAATACGTATAAAATATATTTTGTCATTTGATTAACAATCTCAGCATCGAATCAATCTAATTTGATAATCAATTATCATTTTTAGTCTCTATTAACAATGAGAAAGTTCAACATTGGGCCACTAATGGTGTAGATGCTGTCATGAAACTAATTTTTCGTTTAGATTTTACATAGTTTCTATTTTGAATTAATCAAACATCATTTTGTTAATATTATGAAATATTGTTAATCATTAAACGCATTTGGTTTATTTAGATTATTTATGCACTCCTGAAACTGGGGCTGCGACAACAACTGGTCCGCTAACGTATCCAACCTGCTGTGGAATGTAGTACGCAGGCTGTGGCTGCGAATACTGAACTTGGGGCTGCATTACTATCTGTGGCTGTGGTTGCATCTGTGGCTGTGGTTGTATCTGTGGCTGAGGCTCTGGTTCTGAAGGAGGTTGAGAAGCAGCTTTCTGTTTGTCTATGAATTGTCTGTATTTCGATTCTTCATAGAAGAACTCATTTTCTGGAAGGCCACATCCTCCTTCTTGTATTTCTCTCAAGTCTTGAATTACAGTGCAGCAAAGACAGCACCATATACCCATCAGATCGGCGCAAATGGCCTTCTCGAAGTGCTTACGCGTGTGAATGATCTGTCTTGTCCAGAATGGGCTTGGAACTGCGCATAACTGCCAGCATTTACCGGGTTCATCCATAACTTGAGCTGCGTTATATGAAATGGCACACCATGTACAGAGCGCACCATAGATGCAAGCATTGCAATCGCCGCAGCATCCCAGCATTCCATAGGTGTAGTGAGGGATCTCAGACATCGTTGAAAAATAAATCAAACCGTCATTTTAATTTTGAATGAATTTCATTGGATTTGCATTCAAAAGGTCACATAAAAACCGCATCACGCAAAACCATTAGAGCGACTACACGGCATTAATATACAAAAAATCAAAAAAATGCATCTATTTATACAGTTGAATGGTTCTCAAAAAATCATTTGAGAATAATACAAACTATTTGATTTCCATGCGTCTGTGATTAATTTTTTTAACCATTATGAACTTATTGAGAGCTTGATTGATATAATTGAATTATACAAATGAATGGTTCGAAAATCATAAATTAGATTATGATCACAGAAAACACTTTTTTAAAGTGATGAAAGTTTAACGAAAATGTGATGTGAAATCAAATTTACACTTTCAGGAAATTATCATTAGCTATCATAGTCACCATCGAAAATAATTTGGCAGAAAATGATTTGTAATTTTCAAGAAAAATATAATGAATTTTAAATGTGGATTGAATCGCTGTCATTAGAAATGTAACAAAAAACAATTTAACACATTTGATGTCGGATTTCGTTGAATGCACTTATTAGAAAAGCTTGAAGTGCACTTTCATGTATTATTTGGATAAATATCTATGAAGAAAAACTATTTAAATCTTTGGAAAAGGCTGTGTGTCAAAAAATGATTCCGAAATGTATTCAATTTAAACTAGTCCTATTGCAAAATCATGTGCGAGATATTTTTCAAAACCATTATCACAATGATGAAATATGTGTAAAGTATCTACCTTGTCAATATGGGCCGAAATTATCTTATTTTCATCAAATCATTCAATTTCAGGGAGCGGTACAGCCACTGAAAATGGTCACTTTTGGAGCACTTTTTAGATGTTTAGGAGAGGTTCTGGATCTTCTTGCATACTCATCAAGAACCGGTATATATCCATCTATCTATCAATATGAATTTTGTGGATCAACTATTTAGAAAGCTATGAAATAAGAATGCGGCGGTTATAAGCAAAGTACGTTATTGTTTTACTCAATACCCAAATTTTCCTCACGTGCCGCTTTGCGGAACGCTCGGTTCTATTGGGAGGGGCTTCACCCCTCCCAAACCCACCCCTGTAAAATCATCCACCAAAACAGAATTGAATGTCACATTTTTTATTTGATTTCTTTGACATTTCAGATGCACTGTTGGTACCGAAAGTTGTCATGAAAAGTGACATAAAAGTGAATTATCTGACATGTAAACATGAATATTTGACAAATAAATATTTACGTGGCATGTGATTATAAATGATTATTGGAAGGATGATATCCTATATTTGTTTAAATTTACTTTGAAAAGAAAAATTAAGTGCTTCATTGGCAGTGGTAGCCAAATGCTAGCAATCCAGTCCACAATTCTTCCTTTCAGACTCTATTTTCGAAATAATCAGCGATTTACTCTACAAAATGCTTCTGAAAGGAAAAACTGTGGACTGGATTGCTAGCACCTTGGCTACAAGTCCCAATCAAGCATTTAATTTTGCTCTTCAGAGGCATTCTGAAGTGGAAATCTTTGATTTCTTAATGATGGCGTATGAAAGGAAGATCTGTGAGTTTAGCTACTAACATGCGTGGTAGCTGTGTCAATGTAGTCCTCAGTTCGTCCCGTCAGACGCGATTTTGGAATAAAAACTAATACATAATTTGAATGATTATATGACTTTACATGTCAAAAATATTAATATTTTGACATATAAAACTAGAGATTCCGACAACTTTACATGTCAGATAATATCACTTTTGTGTCACTTTTCATGACACCTTTCGGTACGTGACATTTTAAATGCAGCACAATCAATATAGCTATTTTGTAGCAAAAATATTTGAACTTGCACAAAATTCTGAAGTGTGTATAATTCTGAGTAGGTTATACATATTGAAAAGGTCTGGTCGATTTTCAGAACTTATTTGGCCCGTGCGTACTATCAATTATACGCACCATACAAAAAATTCAGTGAGTTTTAAAATTGAACACGCACTATGGATTATTGATAGGAAAGTAATATATTTTATGACTGATTCTATGGCAAGAGCTATAATGAAGTATATTGACCGTATAATGAAACTTCCATTTTAACTTTGTCTGCCTATAATAAAAAATTATTGTTATTTTACAAATCGCAAGTGCGTAACGGTTTTGTGTATGTCCAAAAAAATACACCATTGGAAAATGCGTAAGTGCCGCATACTTACTATGGAACTGAAAAAATGGTGAAATTTTTGATTTTTTTTTTCGAAATTAACGGACGCAAAAAGATGCTCCTTCTGAATCAGAACAGTATTTAATTATAGATATTTCAGTTTCACTTAATAATTTTTTTTTCTACTTTTTTCTTGAAAAAAAACCAGCAGTTAAAGATTTTACCCTATCAGCAAGTGTTATTTTCGCAAAACAAGTTGAAAAGTGTGATCTACATACTATGTAGATACCAGTTTGGAAAAATTTTTTCTGAGGCCTAGACACTTTTTTCATGAATTTTTATGATGGAATATTGAATAATTCCATATTTTATGCATACTCCATCATTTTAATTGAAAATTTTCTGAGAAAAAATAAAAAAAGGATAGGGTGATTTTGATTTAATGTATGTATTTTTTATACATAGGTGATGGTATTTTTATATTTTGAATGATTTTCCTTATTTTTTAAATTTAGCTTTTCGTTGCCGCAGCTGCTTCAACTTTTAGACAAATTTTCCAACAAGAATGGATTTGCCTACTCACGCCTTATATGAGTAACTACAACCAGAGCTATCATATCGACCAGTTAGTGTGACCTAAAATCATGATTATCAAAATCACTATAAATCGTCGAGCTACAACTAACAACAAAAATACAACCATTTTCCTACCATAACTTAGTACTTCGATTGATCATTTTATTTTTTATTTTAATTCAACACAAAAGTCCAAAATTCGGACAATAAATTAGTTAAAAATCACGTAAGCGACCTCACACACCAAGTTTGTTCGTCCAAATCTTTTTCTTTGCAAAAATATCGATTCAATCTCAAAAAATAAATCGCTAAGCTATACAATAAACGCGATGTACAATGCCACACTATCAATGGCAATCTGATAAGAGTAGTTTTATTAACTAATACCAAATTATTTTGTAAGTATTCTTTATTGTTTTTTCTACTAGCTTAAGAATATAAAAACATATGAGTGTAGGTATATGAATATATCAGTATAGTATTTATGCCAAATTATGATATTTATAAAGATATTGATTCAAGATTGGACGGATTATTGTTAATTTAGCAACTAATTTGCGCGGTTTTCGAACCCTCTATAGAAATAGCATGACTATGGGATTAAGCAATTTTGAGTGTTGTTTTTACCCAAAACCTTCAGAAATGGTGCAAAAAGTGATAAAACAGCGCAAAAAATGCATAAAGCTGGCGCATGTCAAACCGCCGATCGTAAAAAGTGATGTATCATTTAGAAACATTTGAGGACGACTCCAAGCACCATGGCGCTGGTTGGCGATGTTAATTCAATTTTCAATGTAGCACCATTTTGCGCCAGGCGCAAAGTGGTGCTTCATATAACAAAGATTACTTAATTCAGCAAATATATCAAATATTAGCTGGTGCATTAATATGTACTTCGTGTGTGAAAAAAATCCATATAAATACGCGAAAAATGTCAATTTAAGAAAAGCATAGAAATTTGTAAAAATAATTGTAACTTTTCCTTATCGTTCTACCATTGGTGGAGCCAATGGTGCTGGCGAACCAGGTGGTGCCTAAATTATAGCACCATTCTTGCATGTTTTCGACGAATACATTGTAATCACACATATATATCGATGTTCAGTATCACTTTCATAAGCAGATTTAATTTGACATGTAAAAAGTTAATGCGGAAAAATATATCTAAAATAAAAGATGATTTGGAATATAACTAAGTAGTACTTTATTCCTTATGAAGCTAATCGACCAAACTCAAATCGATCAATATGCTTTCACGCCCGTAAAATCTCAAAAATTGACAAATTTTTTATAAAATCAACAATTAAAAATGTTTTTTTTTACAACTTCGCAGTTCATAGAGACATTAATAAACACTCTTTTATTGTCTGATATCGATCAGACCGACTTTTTAATGAATCAGCTTCAGGTTTTACCGAACAAAACAGAAGTTTTGAATACGATTTTCTCAATGATGACGAAACAACAAGATAAAGCGAAAGAAAAGGTTTTATTGTTATACATTAAATACATTTTAAAGAACAACGATGCATTTGATAAAATAAGTCAACCAGATATTTTCGAAATACTTAAAAAGCTTGTTACACAAACTTATACTATAACTGATTTTGAGTTTTATAACCTACTTATTGATTCTATCCAGTTAATTATATCAAAAATTTCAACTTTTTCACCAAGCTCGATATTTTCATCGATTGTTTCATGGGACACGGCTGTAACACCATTGGTACTTGTTTCCATCTCATCTTTGCATCCACAATACATCGGAAACACAATTGCTAAATTATCAAAAAATTTAATTCTATCACAAATGAATATATCAGCACTCTACAAGTTCTTCAGTACGTTTAAATACACCCAATTGGATAAAAGTGCTCAAGAACGATTCGAAAGCGATAATTTTGTTTCAAATCTCAGAATTTTCATCGAAACAAGTATTTCTTTGTATACCATTCCAATAATAAAGCTCATTGGGGCCGTATTTGGATTCTTAGAACTTCACCAAGCAACAACTTTTTGTTATAATTTAACCCAAATCATTCAAGACATTCTTAAAGGCTATGATATGAATGCACGTGCTGAAATAGCTGCTGCTGTATCAAAATTACCACCTTGTGATGATCATGATACATTTGATACTATTGAACAACTTGTTTTCTTCTTTCCATTATTCTTCAGGAATGCGAAAGATATTGACACTCAAATATGCACAAACGCTCTTGATTTTCTTGGTCCACGTATGAAGAATGATGACTGCAAGAACTGGGTAATGACAGGAATCGAGAAAATTAGGCCATTGCTTGGAGTTTTGCTTGTTTCTTCGCGATATGATATTTTCACAATTGATGAAATTTGTGATTCATTTCCAACAACAGCAAAGCAAGATGTTGCATCTTCACTTGTTTATATAGCAGCAGAAAGGAGCCATTGGTTGACTAAGAACGATGTTTTGATATCAAAAGCAACAAAATGTTTAATTGAATGTTTCCAGAAATTTGGAGAAAATTCCGTCGAAAATTTCACGGCCGCTTTTTTGAAGTTAACAGAAGCATGCAAAGATAATTTGAATCCGTACATAATCAGTGTTATTGAATCATACAATCTATATACTTCTAACTGTGTTATCAAAGCGATTTCTGCTGGATTGGATATGATTTTGAAATTAAATCCAAAACTGATTCCACCAAAAATTTCAAATGATATTCTCATTAATTCATACGTTAAACACCTGATTAAGTTTGTTTCATCGCCTGATGATATAAAGAGCGACATAACAACAATTCTTCAGTTCATGCAATGTTCACTTCTCCAAAAAATGATTGATGAATCCGAAAGAAAAACAATTTTCATCTCGAAAGTTTGCGATCAATTTGTTCCGAATGAAATTATTGATTTAATTCAAAGCACAATATTAGAAAAAATAGATGAAGGTTATGAAGCAAATATCATTGCTTTAGCACTCAATTCGAGTCTTGTAATACCAGAAAAAGTTGCAGCAAACGCAGAATCAATTAATACATTTAACTTCGACAAATTTTTAACATTCTATGAAATATCGAGTTACAGAAATCCAACAAACGCTATTATCAGATTCGTAAACAAAGTATATGAAATAAATCATCCATCGGTTTCGGTGTTATCGAGAATGCTCTTCAAGCCACAAGAATTAATTACGAAAGAAATGATCTTCAAAGTTTTATTAAGAATGACTGAAGTCATGATTAAAATAGAACCTCCTCATGCACAACAACTTCTTTCAGTCTTTGAAAGTTATTATGGAGAATCTAATGACAGCGAAAAGTTCCTCAGATATTTATTAGAAAAATGCAATTCATCACGATTGAACATTTCTTCAAATCTTGAATCAAAAATCTTAAAATCAAAATTCTTTGTTAAATGTTTGCCTGATTTTATTAAAGTCATCAATAGAACGGACGACAATTTATTACTTAGTTTAAAGACAATCATCGATTCTATTACAAAAGATGGAACATTGTTATCGATTGCTGATAAATATCTTGAATCATGCTTCAAACATGAACAACCAGCAAACTTCAACAAATTCATTGAAGTATTCTTGGCAAATGGAATCATGAATCCAAACATTCTTTGTTTCTTATCAATGCTTTGTATTTATGCACCAGAAGCATTCGAAAAGTTTAATGATTTATTCTCTTTGCTGCTTAAATTGTCAGTGAACAAAAACAAAGATATCAAAGAATATGCATCGAAATCTTTATCAAACATGTTGAAAGTTCCTCAGAGAATTGATTTTAATACTCAAAAGGGAATCTACATTGACAGTATTATGGTTTTCTATGATTCAGTTAACAAAAAATTATCAGATCAGGTTATTAAAGATTTAACGCTTCGAATAACTTCTGAGCAAACAAATCTTGCTTCGATATTATGGATTTACAGTAATATTGCTTTAAGAGGAATTCCTTACGTCAAAGAGAATAAATGGATATTTCCATTTCTCTTGAAAGCAGAAAACAGCGATTGTATGTATTATGCGGAGAAGTGTTTGCAGATGATTGTTGACAAAGACGAAATTTCTCTTTGTCTTGAGAATCTTATAAATCTACAAAATAACAAACTTTCATACAGTTTTGCAATGCATAATGCACGTTATCCATTTGTTGAAACTTTTACATATCTGTTTAGAAAGTTCACATTCGGCAAAAATGATCAAGAAGTACTAGAAACATCGACGAAATGCTTTTATAATTTCGTCTTTGCATTTGTAGAATCAAATATCGATCAATCGGTGAAATATCATTTATTGTGGTTAACATTTTTTTTAAGTATTGGAGTTGTTAAATCAATTGATGTTAATTCAGCAAATTTATTGGGTTCTATTATCAACGCAACCATAGAATTGATTCCAAAGACATTTGCTTTATTTAGTGTCAAAGTTAAAAAACCAACAAAAGAAGATTTTGATTCTTACAATTCCCTTTCTCTTTATTTTGCTGAATACGTCAAGAAACTGAGATCTGAGGATATTTCGCATCTCCTTGAACCATTCCAAGATGTGTTTATTCCACAATACAGAGATATGCATTATATGGGAAAGTTTAGAATGTCAACAATTATTCTTCTGTTGAAAGTTTATAAATCCGATCATTCAAAGGTAATAATGGATGAAATATCGAAACTCTGCATGGACGCACAAGACAGCACATGTCGGCATCTCGTAGATTTGTTTTGCCTCGAATTCGATGAAGAAGAATTAAAACTGATCGATATCAATGGCAAACGTGCGATTTTCCATGTAATGAGGCGTTCATTAGTTGGCAATTACACAGAGCCGAGATATGGAGCTCTTATTTTGATGTGCAGGATTCTTCCTGCTGTTCCTTCATATGTTATTAATGGTACTGACCCTGAAGAAGAAGATATCTTAGATCCAAAGAAACAAACAGAAAAGGAGAATGCAAGGAAGATATTGCATGACCACCTCTTGAACTTCATCGGATATGCTCTACAAGTTGCCGACAAGATTGGATACGACAAGATTCTTAACGCAATTGATAGCTTTTACACAGCAACAAATGATATTAGGCCGTTCTTGACAATGAGCAGAGAACTCTCTATTTGCAAAATTTTGATTCTTTCTGTGCACAATGATGAAAAGATTAGAGAAAAGGCAATTATGTTGTTATGCAAGTTTGCTAGTGTCGACGCAGAAGAAAATATTGTTGAAGGACTCAAAAACACAATAGGTCCAGATGAATTGGATAATATTGCATGTGCATTTATCAGATGGGCTGAAATTAAACCAGTCGATCATAGAATATTATATATGATCAAGAACTTTGTTGAAGTTCTTAAAGATCTCAATCAAGCCCACGTTAATAAGACAGCTTATAAGCTTCTCATAGGTTTAGTGAATAAGAACGATCCAAATCTACATGATGCCATAGAAATTATGACGATATTGATTTCTAATCAGAAATCAACAAAATAATATTAAACTATCTTTATTTATCATGAATTATTAATCTTCAATGAATATAATGATTTTATTGTGAACATGAATAATTGGAATTACAATGATTGCATTTTCACGCAGCAATATTGAATGAAGTTCATCCATATAATTTTTTTCACTTCATTATTGATGATGTCGATTTATTTACTAATGATTTTCATATAATATCTGTGAATGTTTAATCTCATATTGGAATGATTAATTAAATATTTGTTTTCATATCAAAAGGATGATCAAATGTGAATGATTAATTTAATATCATCATGATTATCATATATGAATTATTGATTACCTACATATTAACATCTGATCTGTGTTCAAAGAGGTATTGAACGATTTTGAGTGGTTTTATTTTTATTGCAATTTATAATGAAGATTTATTATTAAAGGTGAATGATATATTTCATAGTTTAATGATGAGATATCCATCATTGCACAAGCCCACATAAGCTTGGTGCTATAAAATAGTTTAGATATGACTCATAGAAAATCTTACGATTCAGATTTGAAATAATGAATGAAGATTGTCAAAAAATGTCATACTTGTGTTTATGTGTCAAAAATATTTGATGCAAAGTGGCATGAAGATACCTGCCTTCGCAAGACAGAATTCTATCAAATTGAATCTTCATTATTTTGGCAATTGGGATATAAAAATGAAAGAACACAAAGAGTGGCCTATGGTTGTATTCTAAATAAAAGATTCGCTTATTAATAAAAACATGAAAATTATTATTTAACAAGAAATCATGATTAATTAATGGGTTATATGCTGAGGGTAGCTCTAATACTCTCATCTTCTGAGGCAGAAACATTCGCCTCTGAATAATAATCTGAGAAATCAGAATGGTACTCGATATCGCTATAGAATTCGTCATCAATGACATCTATTGACATATCCTCTGAATCATCGTCCGACTGATTCGCCAATCTATTTGATATTATCACGAGTTTTCTGACATATTTGTCGACAACTTTATATTTCAGAATTTGGTCCCATCTGTTTCTTAAAAACATGTCTGTAAACTGAAGGAACAATTTCTGAATGATTCGCCAGTTAGTTCCGAATTTTGGGACTAATTCGATCAAAGAGTTATCTTTCTCTTTAGTCAACGGCGTATGATCACGTTCCAAAAGGTACTTCCCCATGTTTTTGTATATAATCGGGACCTTTTGCCCATCCTAGCGGCGATATCTGTCCATCTATTTGGATATGTCTTCCATAGGTCCATTAATTCCTTATCTTCCTCGCTGCTGAAGATGATGCGCGTGAAGGGCAGCTTTGTCAATAGGTGGCGGATACCTTCGATCGCTGACATATCTGGAGAGACATCAAACATATAATTCTAAAATAATAATTGAAAAATTGAGAAAAATTATTTAAAACCATACTTTCGAGATGTTTGCATTATTTTCGGCTGTTTTCATCAAATTTTGAGAAAAAAAACTTGAGACAAGATATTCTGGGATGAATATAAGTTAATATTTTTGCGTTTTCATTTTGTGAATGTTATTAAAATTTTTGTAAACCTCAGAAATATTTGTAAAGTCATTTTTAATATTTGTAAATTTAAATGGTATGTAAACTATTGAAAAGATGGCAGCATCGAAATCAATTTACAACAGCAACCTTCGCATTTTTCCAAAATCGAATATTATTGATGTAGGCCATATTCCTGTGCGTTTTTAGTTATAATTTTTCTTTCAAAATTATTCAATCGAATAATATTCTTCAGCATATTGTATAGTATAGGAAAAATCATGTTTTGATATATTTTAGTTTTGAATGATCTACAAATGGAAGATGATTTGATCATAGCACACTAAAACAATGTTATTTAAAAAGAAAAGCACGTTATTATTGATTTGTTACATGTCAGATTAACTTATTTACGTGTCAGGCCACCTAGCATCATTCAAAAATGAAAAATCACTTCTTACTGCCCTCATCATAGCTGTTCAAAAATATCGATGTCAAAAAAAATAAGCCTGTGAAAGCTCTCAAGTTGAAAACTCAATGAAAATATCATTTATCTTTTGATAAATCCTCTGAAATCTTCAACAACAGAGTGAATAACAGCGGATTATGATAGTCACAATTCACTAATTCCATTGAAAACTTGTTTTTCCTTTTTGAACGATGATTTTTCTTGACATGTAAATCATCGGGAAAATGCTCTGAAAATGAGAACAAAATCGCTTCCATTACATTTTAATCAAAGAAACTCGCTTAGAAGATGTATCTGTACAGAAAAATAAAGAAATCGACTCGAATGTGTAAAGGAATTGCTTTATTTTTTTGAATCCGATACTTTGTCATTTTTGTCATGTACATATTTTAATGTCAAATTGTTTAAAAACATTTCTAATTCATATCCCATTTCAAAATAATATCAATTACTAAAGCGAAAAATAATATTTAGATATGAACAATAAACTATAAATTTTTGCTTTATTGTTTTGATTTACAAGCAGGAGGGAGCATTAAAATCATTATTTAAATCATTCAATATTATTAAATTTAATTTATGAGTATGAATAAACTAAAAAATATGCATGCTATCGATTTCGTTTTGTCTAATTTCAATATCAATGTCTAACTTTTAAATTTGGAGGCAAGTTCTATGAGAAATTATGAATCAAATACAATGCTCACCTGATGTAATAAAGAATGTTGATCTGCACATCATGATCTTTACATGACAAAATATACTTTATTTGTCAAATAAAATGTGACAAAATTTTTAACATTGAACAAGAAAGGGTCAAAGCCAAAACACGACGAAAAGAAGAACTTTCGGAGAAGAATACCAAAGCCATGCTATAGGTTCCCCTCTGGACAGTATTCTTTCGAAGAACAGCAGTGTCGCCAATCAAATTCCATGATTCCACCAAATTCTTCCGCATTCATGGCAGGAAATTTCCAATTCGTATACAAAAACTGCGAAATGGCCGAAAAGTCGAATGTTCCTCAAGCATTAAATCGTCTTAACAACGTTTTATTCTCACATTCACTTCATCCAAGTTCTGGAAACGAGTGGGACTTATTATTCTCAGTCATTGCTCATCAACCGTGTGATTATGTTTGTCCTATATGTCTTTTCACGCCAGTTGCACCGAGAATTACAAAATGCGGTCATATTTTCTGCGCTGATTGTATTTGTCAACATTTAGCATGCGCAAAGCAGAAAATATGTCCTGTTTGTTTCTTAAATATATCTCAAGAGGAACTTTTACGCACAGATCTTCGTTTATATGAAAAAACAGAACAAATCACTTTACAAAAGGTCATTAAAAACAGACACAATTGCTGCTGTTTCGATGCTAATGCTGAACCTGATCTGAATCAATTACCATACGCATCACAAATTAATTCAATATTTTCCCATTTTATGTTAGCAGATTCACAATACGTATCAAACATTCTAAAATCAGAGAAAGATAATCTTTTATCACAGAAAGCTATATATAGCACGCCAGAATTTTTAGATACACCAAAAATCGGAATGATTGAAAGTGTTTTAGATAGTTTAAAGACAGAATTTGCACCAAAATCAAATGAACCAGCATTTACACTCGAAAGGACATCAGAAACAGTTGTTTTTATTCAAGATTCATGCGGAAGAAATATTTTCATCGATAAATTATCGAATAAGATGCTAAAAGACCAGTTCAAAGACATAAAGAACTATCCAAACGAGATCACAGCGAAAATTCTTAAACGCCAAACAGTAACAGTGACTCAAAGATTCCGAAAACAAAATCCAATTCTCGGACATCTTCCTTCAGGCGCTGAAGTTGAATTCGTTCTCTTGGATCTCGAAGGGATCGTGGATGCTTCAATTATTAAGAGATACTCAGGAGCCATTGCTACGCGTTTGAAGGAAGACTCAGAGGATAACTACGATGATGATGAAATGGTTGTCGATCTTGCGGAAGAATATTTCCCATCACTTATCACGGAACAAATACCAACAAATGAACAGAAGTCAATAAAAACTGCGTGGTCAAGAGTGAAAGCGGAGCCAATAAAACCAACGAGAAAGAAAACATTTAATGAAGAATTTCCTTCATTGTCAGGACCAACGCAAGCAGCACCAAGCAGCAATGCAGCAGATAAAAAGAAAAGTGCATGGTCAGCAATTGGATCAAGAGCAAATTCACAAACTATTTCCGAAGATTATCCTTCACTCGGTGGCGATTTTCCGGCACTCGGATCATCTCAAAATCCTAAACTTCCCAAGAGAATGTCATCATGGGGAAATGTTGTTTCTAAAAAATAAATTTATATTATAGAGAATTTGTCTTTTGTTTTTGTTGTCAAATTCATTTCCACAAAGTTTCACCACAATCTGAACCAAAATTCATTCGAAAAATTCAATCAAGACTTGCTATTCATTGATTATTTAGACATGATTGCTTGCATTAATTAAAGCATCTATTATAGGCGAGTCTAAAGGAATAAACACACATTCTTCCTTTATCATTGAAATATTTCCTCACAAATTAATTCAATGACAAAACTGGGCAAATTCGACCTAATTTGATATCCCAAAGAGATACAAACTCCTTTCCTCCAAATTTAAATGATGTATTCCATGTAGTATAGGAAATATTATTTGTCATCCCAAAATGTTGTTCATTTATAAATTCAAAATGATAATATCTTACGATTATTTTCTATTCAAAACTTATCGTTTCGGAAGCTTTCACACCCCTAATGCGAAAACTGGTCTAAATAGGAACAGAAGATAAAATGTGCACAGGTTCGACACCAATACAATACAGAGAAAGTAGGATTAATTATGGAAATGACAATTGAAAATGACTGTAGAGAAAATATAAAAAACATCAGATCTTTACATCGATATAACATTCGCCGTTACAGGAGATAACAAATGTGACGTGGGCCATGATTTCGGAAACAAAAATGTGACATAATTTTCAATGCTCCTCAATGAATTCCCAAAACAATTCAGAGCATAGGTAGGATATGCTTGACAATTGCACAATCTGGTCTAAGTATTTCGCTGATAGTGTATATCCATAAATATATTCTGACGAAAAACTACAACTAGTTAAAACTCCTGCTTCAGACCCTGATAATTACTATGTCTCAGAATGCTTATTTTTAAATTCCAAACGATTTGCGTGCAAGTTGATCGAACGCTAGTTAAAAGTTCACTTTTTGCATTGGACTGCACCTTCAATAACGTCACATCATCATATGATACAGCTTGCATTGGGTTGGTTTCAGGATGCTTTGAACAAATTCATATTTGCGGGTCGAACTGTGTTAGCACTTCCGTCATGAAAGCAGGCACTCATTCAGCTTTCATTGGACGCCTTAATACCGATGATATTTTCGTTTCAGAGGAAGATTCACTCTCTGGTGATCGAGCTCTTGAAGCAATATGTATGATTTCGGCAATTTATGGCCAGATATCACTTAAATTATTTAACTGCACAAACTGGATAGCGAGCCAGAGCGTGTGCTATCAATTGCATAATACACCAACTGGAACGGCATCAATGAGATTTTGCATTCTTTATGATAACATGGCTACCTTAAAGTTTTGTTTCTGTCACGTAAACTCTTTATATTAAATTGATCGATGCCAGTTTAAAAATAATACTGAGAACAATCCAAATGACTTCAGTGGTATCTTTATTGCAATGAAAGCATCAGGAGATTCATCAAGTAACCCTACTTTAACGATCTCAAACAGCCTCTTAATCAATAACAATGACCATCATTTATTTAATGCATATTATACCAATGCATCAAAAATTATTGCAAATAACTGTATAATTCAAAACAAAAACATTTCGGTCATATCAGGAGGAATTGGAACAGTAACTGTCAAAACAATTGCTGCAACAATAAGATGATGGGCTCGTAGATGATTTGTACATTGGCAGATGTTATGAAAAATCTACAAATGGTATTGATACATGCAGTAAATTATCATCAAAAGATCCAATTTCTTACCTTAACTATGCAGCGATGTTATTGTTGACATAAGAAAACAAATGTATCATCTATCATAGCTACTTTCGCGCCAAATCCACAATTCTAGAAATGTTATTAATCACTCCGCAATGTCAGTTTGTCGTCGAATAAAACATTTGAATGACTTAATAATAACGCATATTTTAGAAATAAATTAACCAGTTCCATTTAAAAACATGTTGTTATAAAAGAGAAAATCATCTTTTATACATTTTGCACTATTGCTTTCTCGCCCGTAAATTGATTCATATTAATTCTGACATGTAAAATATCAATATTTTAATTTGATATGTAATCTGCGAAATTTGACAAGTAATATTCAAAAAATGACGAAAGCAACTGAGGGAGCGATTCCTCAGTTCGAAAAAATGCTAGACGAGTTCAAAAACTTACTGATGCAGACTATGGTCCACAAGAAGAAGTTTGAATTTGCTTTCAGCCAATTTAGAAAGTTTTTAGAAGAATACTCGCAAGATCAAAACGCAAACAATTACTTAAACGATCACGAAGACATCAGACTGCAGATAACAAACTCACTGATGAATTTTCGCGACCTTTTGCTGATGTATGATAAACATCGTTGGACGATGTTGACTGTTGACAACCAAAGCAACACCGTCGGCACAGCGCTGTACAATATATGCTTCAAGCTGCAACAGATCGTTTCAACTTTCTCAGAATCCGGCGCAAAATGCTTTGATCCTGATTCTCCATTGTGGCTTCAGTTCCACATCTTGGACCTGAAGTATATTCAGTCGTCATTCAGAAATTATCTCGAAACAAACGGAGATTCATTCGAAAATTCGATGAGAATCGAAAGCAGACTAAATTCTATCGACAAATTCATTGAACAATACGAAAAAGACACAAACTCTACACAGTATCGCGTTTTTTCACCAATTCCATTTAATTATCAATCGTGGAGACTCACGCATAAAGATTTTGAGAAAATAAAGGAAGTGGGGCACGGAGTATCAGCAACAGTTTACTATGGATATGATAATCGCACGAAAACAGAAGTTGCGATTAAAGAATTAAAATATCCAATTCTAAGTGGTCCAAGTCTTCATCAATTCCAGCGAGAAGTAAGTGTATTAGCTACTGCACGTCATCCATGCGTTCTTGGGTTTGTTGGAGCAACAGAAACAGCTCCATACTGCATTTTAACTGAATGGATGGGAGGCGGAACTCTTTATCAATATCTTCATTCGCAGAAGCCATACAACCCAACAATGCTAAGTATAGCAATGTACGACATAGCCCGCGGAATGCAGTTCTTACACAGCCGTCACATTGTTCACAGAGACTTGAAATCATTGAATGTTTTATTCGATAACAATGGCTTTGCTCATATCGGCGATTTTGGCTTTTCCCGCCGCGAAGACGACAAAATGACGCAGTCAATAGGAACTCCGCACTGGATGGCACCAGAACTTTTGGCAACAGGAACAATATATAATCACAAAGTTGATGTTTATGCTTTCGGAATTGTTATTTGGGAAATATTGACACGACAGTATCCTTACAAGCTTCTTGACCATCAGCAAATAGTAGTTCAGGTTTTGACAAATGATATGAGACCGCCAATACCAGAAAATACTCCGCCAAGATTAGCGGCACTCATGAAAAAATGCTGGGATCGAAGTCCCGAAATACGCCCAAGTTTCGATAGAATTGTTACAGAGTTGCAATCAGGAAACACTCTTTTGGAAGGCACAGACAGGAAAGCATTCCTTGAGTACACAGCGCAGTTCGTTGGCCAAGTTTCAGATCAGTCATTGCATATCGAAAGTCAATTAGAAGAATCTAATTCAACAGATGAGAAGAAGTTCATCACATTTATCGAAACTCTGGAGAGGGAAGGAATTCCGGCAATACTTGTTGACAGATGTTGGGATAAATTCAACTCTTCGACAGCAATGCGCGATGAAGTGAGAGCCCGTTGTGCGGTTCTTTTCTTGAAGACATCAATGAAATCTCATGTTTCGCTCTTCCTACGAAATCTTCCACCAAAATCAATTCCTGTTGAGTCGATGACATGGGCCGTGGAGCTAATTCCAACAGGTGGTGAAGACATTGACACAAATATCGTTGTTGCTGCATGCAAGAATGGATGTGCTGATGCTGCTTCGGTCTTTGCTGTGGCTCCAGTACACATAAAACTCGCGCTTGAAGTTGTTGCACAAAATGGTGTCAGAGAGAATCTGAAAGCTGCTGTTGCTGATAGATGCGTCCAATGTCTTGGATCTTCAGATCCAGCAATGGTTTGCACAGCATTGCGTTGTCTCGTTGGAACAGGTGAAATGAGGCGTATTACTCCAACTGCTATTCGCGCATGCCTTAATTCGAGCGATGATTCAGTTCTCAACTGCATTTTCGTTGCTGGTGCTGCTCTCGTTCGCGACGGTATCAGCGTTCCTCCAGAGTTCAGCAATGCCCTCCTACGCGAGTTCTCTTGCCGCAGAATTGCTCAAACTTGTGTAATAGCGGCGTGCAAGGACTCTAGCATTGCTTCAAAAGCACTCGATTTAGTGAATGGATCACAGATTGATGATCAATCAGTTCTCGTGAGAATCCTTCTTGCATCTGCATTCCACAAAAAGCTTGGTTCTAGGATTTTGCAGATTATTGATAATCTCAATTTGGAATCGTTTGGTCTCCCACTTAGGAATAAGATCGAAGACTTAGTGATGAGATTGAAAACAAGTAGTGACGAATAAATTTTGTTTGTTTTGTATAGTAATATTTTGATATTTAGAAGCAATGCATCAGCAATAAGCGAACTGCTAAAGGTTAATTATTTCTATATATGTTGCAATTGAACAAAATTTTTGTCAAATTAGAACTTGAAATCATCATTGAATAATTAAATCAATCGAAACAAAGTCCTTTCATTTGCAACATATATGAACGTGGAGCAAATATCATCATCAACTGATAAATCAACATTAACATCAATTTTTAAATCAACATCATCATTAATTAACAAATCAATATCATCATTAATTAACAAATCAATATCATTATTAATTGACAAATCATCATCAATTATAATCGCAACTTGCGTTGTCGTCCATCTTGGTGATGTTGTGATTTTTCTGTCCTTACAGTGCCACACAATTTTAGTCTGATATATTTCGTGCCTGATTTTATTTTCAAAATTTGCCAATCCGATGAATCAAAGTAACTTTTCATTGAAATCAACTTTTTACGTATAATTTAAAGTGCTTTATAAACACCATAAATAAAAATCAATTTAGCAACGAATTCGCGCAATTGTGGGACTTTTTTGATTGCGTGGAAAAATCAAATCGCGTTAAACTCTCTTTTGGTTAATACCATCGCAATCACCACAATCTGTAGTATACTCTCACATGATCCTTCTCCTTAAATGCAGACTTTCAAAGAGATGTTCTCAAACATCTTATAGAAAACGATAAAGGTGTATAGTGGAGATAGCGGATAAAGGAACAATGAATAGATCCAAGTTTGGTCATTTACCACACAAAAATACACCGAATGAAAAAAGTTTTGTCTCACACTTGTTAACCGAGTTTCTTTTAATCTAAACCTAACAAATCAAAAAGGAGCTGAAACTAAACTGTTACACAGCGCCAAAATCGATTCATTGTTTTTCAAATTTATTCCTCGAAAAAAAATCAATTTATAAAAACGTGACACATTCTGGGAATAATTGTATTCTTCACAGTTCCATCCAATCAAGAAAAATATGAAATATGGCAATGAGAGGATATAGGAAATCCAACAATGAAGTCAGAATCGAGATTTAACATGATTTGAAAAGTTGCTCTGAAAACCAAAAAATTCAAAAATGCACAGCACACTTGTTCCCACTACACGCGAACTCCAGAGTTTTACAGAGGCACTCGAGGTCGCAATCTCGACAAGAAACTGTCCCACGATCACATCGTTAGACTGCTGAATGCGAGAGATAAGGCCGAAGTCGTCGCTCTTCACCAAGCTGCCGGCGAAGTAACGAGGAGGAACTTCAATAACGAAGTTTGCGTCCGTGGTATCTTCGAATTCTCCAACTCTTGTGAAAAAGTGACATTTTTACATATTAAAAATATCATGTAAACAACAAAAATTTGACAAGTAAAATTATTTATTCCAATTTGGCTCCACTTTTTTCTCGTTGACCTTTTTGAGTTTTGCGATTTTTAACGAGTAACCACCTTTCCTGGACGAATCTGATGAAACATTTACGTGCTTTTTTGGGGTGCTGATTTAAGTGGTGCAATCTGTTCCATGATCTTAGCAAGGTATTACTTAATCATGATATGATTACAAACAGAAACCCATTACAAATCATTAATGGTCTTATGTTATGAATCTCTTTGATGATTATAACAAATACATCTCACTGTTATAGAGTTCCGGTAAAAAAATAAAAAAATAGAAAAGAAAAAATACGCTACGCGTGCGAGTCAAACAGCATTCCTTTGCTCATACATCGAGCATACATAAAGTTATTTTACCTCAAGTTCACACAAAATTTGCTCATTGGTTACATTACATATCAAATTTTCGACTTTACACGACAAATATTAGATAATAAGTGTCGGAAATAGTGACTTTCGTTATTTGTCATGTCAAAATTCGATGAAATCTCATGGAGGCATGGAGATCCTCAAGTTAAATGGACAAGCAAATGCTATAAACATACTCAGCACCCCCTGAAAAGCACGTAAATATCTTCTCAGTTTGGCTTGATAGGGGTTCACTCATTAAAAATCGCAAAACTCAAAAAAGTCAACTGGAAAAAAATTCAACGTTCCAATTTATAAATCAGTTTAATTTCCTTCATTTTTTCCTTCCACATTTCTACAACCTTATTTTTTTCATGAAGCCACCGCTGGCATGATTTAGTGACATGTGTACCAAGAAGATGATAAAAACAACAAGTTTTGTTGGTGATTCATGTTTCTCCAACAACTGTGTGCCAAAAGCACATTAAGGCTTGAGAAGTCTAATAAAAAGACCACATATACCATTGGCACACAGTGATTGATGAATTTTTATCAGATAATTTACATTGATTTATATAATATTGTGTTTGAGTCCTTCTTCTCGTTACTGAAGCCACTGCATACATGTGAAATGACCGAAGAACTGATAAGGAGAACACAAACACAACAATTGGACGAGTTTTGATTTTTCATCCCACCAGATGTCAGTTGCACAATGAAACTTAAACAGTGTGATAGCAAGTTTCACTGCATTATTACAACAAAGTATTGGCGGGAATTAATTTCGATATTCTGGGATGAATTTTGAAATGTTATTCTATGCACTCCAAATTGATTCAGAAGCCAATAGAAATGTGTGTCATTGACTTCTGAATCGATTTGGAGTGCATAGAACAACATTTTCGCTGTTTTCACGTTTTCGCCCTACCAAATATGGAACAAATTTGAGACTTTGATGTTGCGATAAAAGTGTTCTATATAACTCAGATATACAATATTCGATGTGAGACTGTCTTGTGAATATATTATGCTATGCAATCTTTGAGATATATACATTGTATTAGCAAGAAAATCATACATTATTGACTCCTTAGAGTGTCAATTTTGTTGACATCACATCAACATGGAACACATTTAATGTCACTAACAGAGGCATGAAACAATTAAAACATCCATCTGTAGTATATGTGATAGGCATTGTGCATGACAAAACATAAAAAACACAAATTTTTGAAATAATACAATATTCAAAATAAGTAAATGTTGTGCTATCATTCTAATCACATCAATATCATAATAAGCATTGCTCATATAATAAAGATATACATATAAGAGTATCAACAATCATGTTTTCAAAAAGAATCTCAAATGCTTATTAACCAACCTTTTGTAACCAATGCATTTATGCATTGAGCCGGATTCCATATCAGCCACTGGTCATTGCAGCATAAGTTGTTGGTCATAATATTGATCCTTTAATGCCGAAAAGACTGCTTCTCCAAATTTGTCGAAACAAAAGACGATATAAAAATTGGATTGTCCAATAGTTCTTGCATCAGCAAAATAAAAAAATAAGATTTTCTGGATCTTCAATATTGGCAACATGAAAGAAAATCAAATCTGAAGGATTTTGGTTGGTGTACTCTTGAATGATGTTAGTAGTATTAACATAATGATTGTTACTATGTTGTGGAGCTTGAACAATTTTTTATGTTCTATGAAATATTATCATTTAGCAAATGGAATGAATGGTATATTTGAAACAATGCAAAGACTGAGATCGGTTTATTTGAAATTTATTTAATGTAATGAATATATAAAAAACGAGTTTTTAGGTATTACAAACAAAAAATATATCAATGTTATTTGTTGCAGCTAAGAAGCTGAACAAGAAAGTTAAATCAATTTCGTGTTGAATGGGCTGTGTGAGGAGTCCTTGGCATGTCAAATGTTCCGACTTTTGGACCATTTCCGAATCTTTTGTTGTATTCGTTCTCTCTCGATACAATCAGCGACTTTATCTGCATGAATTCCTGGAGCTGAGATTTAAGGAAGTCAGTAACATTTTTGAGTTTCTTTTCGAGGAAAGCGATTCGTTCAATGTCGCATTCTCTCGGTTTCGTGATATCAAAGTTTGCATTAAGTTTTGCAACTTCTTCTTCTAAAACAGAAATCTTCTCGTTGAGGAAATCCAACAAACCAGCGCTGTTGCATTTAAGTTTATGAAGTTCTTTCTGCAGTTCTTTATCAGTTTTATCTAAATCTTTTTCGTTCTGTTCGCGAGTTGAATTAATAATGATTTCATTTGTGTTTTTATCATTTGCGATTTTTAGTTTCGCTTTCTCGATTTGCGCTTCAGTTGCAGCGACTTCGTTATCATTCTTTGTGTACACATTTTCAAGATTAAGCGATAAATCCATTGCTGTCTTTTTATCATCAAGTTTTGATCTCTCGATCAAATTTTCCAAATCTTTCTGCATTTGCACCATCGTTTTCATGAATGCTTCATTCTCCTGGCGTGTGTCGAGATTGATCTGATCTATTGTGAGATTGTTCTTCTGGTTGAGATTTGTTATTTTAGCTTGAATTTCATTGATTTCTTGCTCTTTGTTGGATTTCGCAGTTTTAATCATATTTTCGAGAATTTCGTCAACATTATTCATTTCGTGGTTCAAAGTTGTGATTAAATTGTTATGTGATGGATTATCAAGTTCCTGTTGATATAGTTTCGATACTCTTTCATTCTCAGAGTTAAGTAATGTGAGAATATCTTTGAGACGTTTTTCATCTTTTTCACGCATTTCAATAACATCATTTATTTGATTCTTCAACGAGTTATTCAACTGATCTCTATTTTTACTTGACGGGAAATTGTAATTCTCGTTATGGCGCTTTTCTTCAGCATCAATTTGACTCTTCCATGAACTCAGAATCGAATTTCTTTCATTATCGATTTCAGTCTTTAATATAGAAAGTTCAGACTGCAGCGTTTCAACTGTTGCGTTGAGAAGTGCGAATTCTCCATTTCCTGTTCCAGGAGTTTTGATATCATGAAGTTTTTGCTGTTGTTCAGCGAATTGATTCTTTAATGCAACTATTTCGGGATCTTCTTGAATTGGAGGATACTTTTGATCAATTTCTGCTTTGATTGCGTTAATTGCTTCGACGTATTTCTTTGTATTTTGATCTTTCAAATTTTCTTCTTCTTGTTTATATTTCGCATTTAATTCATTAATTTTTGAATCATTTTCTTGTTTGATTTTCAAATATTCATCATTCGTGTCGTGATTCAGTGATTCTTCATTTAGCTTATATTTGAGTTTCAGTTTTTCGATTATATCAGAAGTTTCTGCTGCAAAATCATTGGTTTTCTTTGTTTTTGAGATCATTGCTTTTTCTTTTTCCTGCAAAATCATGTTTAATTGTTTTCTGTTCTCGTTTTCTTGTTGATTTCCTCCACGCTTGAGTGCATTGAGCTGTTCACGAAGCGCATTTTCATCAGCT
The DNA here is from genome assembly GCA_023091735.1 of Trichomonas tenax. NCBI lineage: Eukaryota > Parabasalia > Trichomonadida > Trichomonadidae > Trichomonas > Trichomonas tenax. Next base: position 46,362 of record JALKBU010000261.1, read on the forward strand.
TTGTAAGTTTGCTGTTGATTGTCGCAAATTGAATTTAATTGATTTTCTTTTTTAGTTTTTTCGCCTTTGTTTTGCGTTTTAATTGATGTCAATTCTTTCTTTATCTTCTGTTTTTCTGCTTTGAATGGTTTCGCAACGACATCGAGTTGTGTTTTTGCATAGTTTTCTTTATCCGTTAACATTCTTTCTTCTTCAGCGAATTTATCTTTCATCGCATTTAATTCTTGTTTATTTTGTTCTTTTAATGCATTTGATTCATTTGATGATTGTCCTAATTCCTCTTCTAGTTTAGCTTTCTTCTCTAAGAAGTCCGCGTTTTCTTTCTCCAAAAGCTCCATTATCTCACTTTTGATCTTCTGATATGTGAATTTATGTTCCGCTTTCAACAATTCTAATTCTTTCTGTTTATCTGTTAATTCTTGTGATATCTTCGCCGTGAGGTTCTGGAGGTCCTCTCTGGCCTTTTTGAGTGCAGATTCATCGACTTTTGATGATGAATTCGAAGATTGTTTCATTAAATCTTTAAATTTCGATCTCGCTTGATAAATCCACATTCTATGTGCGTTCACGGTATAGTTATAGGTTTCATAAAGCTTTTTGTACTGATCTGAGATCGTGTTGAGGGTTTGTTTCTGTTTTTGAAGGTTATCTAATTCTTTTTTGGAAAGTTTTGGTAATGGCTTTGAATTTTTTAGTGCATTCACTTCTTCTTGATGCTTATTACGCATTTCATCGAATTTTGCTCTTGAATCTACAACAAATTGGTTCTCTTTTGCATCTGCATTACTTAGAAACTCATCTAGTTCTTTATTATAGGTAAGATTGAGTTTTTTCACTTTGCTTTCCAATAATTTCTTCGTTTCATTGACTTTTTTGTTGTAATTATCGATAAATGCTTTTGATTTTTCGATTAAAGGAGCAGAGATCGAAGAGAACTGAATCATGAGGTTCTCAAGTTCCGATATTATCTTTTCTGCGTTATTTTGTATATTTGAAGCTTTTTCGCTTATTTGCGTTTTTAAATTCGAAATATTTTGCTCATATTTATCTTTGTATTTAGTATCGATTTCATCTGCATTTCCTAGTTTCGGTTTTATGTCTTTTTCTAGTTTTTCGTCATATTGTTTTGATAATTTATCAAATTTTTCATCATAAATCAGTCCTAAGTGCTTTTTTTGGAATTCTTTATCTTCTAACTGCGTTTTAAAGACAGTAATGACGCGCTGCAACTGCGCAATCTTTTTACATGTGTTAAATCGAGTTGTTTTCGAAATGTTCATAAAAAATAAATTTAACGTGCGCAAAAGATTTTGTTATTCTGACAATTTACATGACAAATAATTATTTTTTTGCTTTAATCTTTATGAATATAGCATTTCATTCAAAATGAAATTATGCATCTATATGAACACAAGCTGCAAATTCAGATATATTGATGTTCAAGCTTTATTATTTTTTGATTATAAAAGCCGAATGTATCTTAATATATAAAAGGATTCTAACTAAACAATAAAGTGATTATAGTAGCACTATAGGTATATATTATATGTAATATGTGTAGAGATTAGATAACATTTGTTTCAATTGATAATAACAAAAATATATTTTCATGAATATCAACAAAGAAAATTATTCTAAACATGTGTTTCTTTATGAGATATGAATTTATGAATATCAAATTCGTTTTTGGATGGAGAGATTTATTATAGCAAGAATGTCAGCAAGCAGAAAAGCGAATAATTGGAAATTGATGAAATTAATTCAAAAACAAAATCAGCGCTCTTTCTTGTAATCATAATCTTCACCGCGAAGTTAGTCATATCCTATTGTTATTATAGTGGTCATCGAAAATAATTTGTCATTCATTAGTCGTTTGATGGGATATTTTGGGTGATTTAGATTTGACAGAACCAGGTCTGTTTGTGTTTCAACACAGACACGAAAATTAAAAACGAAGAAATCAACGAGCAGTGATGTTACTTTTATGAGGTTATTTATCCTTTCAATTTTTTCAAATAAATTAACGATCGAAAATCTCCTACATATGTGATTATGCATAAAGATTAATTTTAAGAAGTTAGAAAAATCAAAAACAGAATCGCGAAAATATTTAAAAGATTGCATTACATGGCTATGCTATATCTAAATTCATTAAAATTTTCGATTTTTGTATTTTTGATCACATTTCAATGGCATATCCGCATTTCTTGTCAATTTTCAAATTTCCGTTTATTTAAGGTCTGCTAATGTCATATAATTTGGATCAATCTTTATTGTAGTTATTAACTTTCAGATGATAAATTTAGATATGGCACTATATCTCATAATAAATTATCGAATAATAGCAAATTTCCTTTGAAAAGTAAATTCAAAATACTCAAATTTTTATTGATTTTAAGACTACAGACAATGGTAATTCCGGTTCTAAAATAAAAACAAAATTCAGGGAATAATGAAAATTTTGATAAAAATAGAACTTGAATATTATAAATAATTGAAATTTCCACTTTTATCAACTTTTCAAACTTACAATCAAATCAAATTGAATTAAAACTTGAAATTTAGATATGACACAATATGTAGATTATAAATTTATAATAAAACAAAAAATAGGTATTCGAAGCTTCAAATCATAATATTGACTTTAAATTATATATCACTACAATATGTCATATCTATTTTTATCATCAAAATCAAAATATATTTTTGTTTAAAAACTATAAAATTATGTATAAATATTGATAGGCAACTTAGTTATCCACAAAAAGAAAAAATTGAAAGAGATGATCGATGTCAATAAAAGTGACAAAAATTTTAGACGATGTAACTTTTTTTATTCCATTATTAAGCTTTATATAGTCCCAAAATAGTATAAAATCAAAATCAAATTGAATTAAAGTCTGGTCTTTTATTTATTATTTTTTAGTGATGAAGTCAATCGGTATTCTCACTTCAGGGGGTGATTCAGCAGGATTAAACGCCATCATTAGGTCCGCCACGAGGTACGGTCTCCAGAAAGGCCTCAAAGTCTACGGCATCAACAGAGGATATTTAGGTCTCGTCGATGGAAAAATATTCGAGTTGAACTCGAGAAGTGTCTCGGGCAAATTGGGCCTCGGCGGTACCTTTATCGGCACAGCAAGACTCCCATCGTGGTCAAACCCAAAGGTTCGCAGAGAAGCCATCAGAACATTGAATAAGTTCTCAATTGACGGACTTATCGTTGTTGGCGGCAACGGATCTCTCGCTGGTGCCAACCTCCTCCACAAGGACGGATTCCCGGTCATCGGTCTCCCTGGTTCGATCGATGATGACGTTTGGGGAACAGACGTTTGCATCGGTGTCGATACAGCACTCAATATCATCATCGAGGCCATTGAGAGAATCCGTGACTGCGCTTCTTCCATTCAGCGTGCTTTCGTTGTCGAAGTTATGGGCCGTGATTCAGGAGCTCTCGCTTTGATGGCTGCTGCGGCTGCTGGTGCTGAAGTCTGCCTCGTTCCAGAAGCAAACAACCCATCAATGGAGGAGATTGCTACGACAATTACAAACGCTTACACCCGTGGTAAACCACACGCCATCATTGTCGTCGCTGAAGGCTGGAAGCCAGGTACAGAGGCTCTCATTAACTACCTCAAATCAATCGAAGACCAGACAGGTTTCGATGTTAGAACGACAGTTCTCGGATACACACAGCGTGGTGGCGCTCCATCGTATCGTGACCGCTACTACGGCACAATCATGGGATCAGCTGCTGTTGACGCACTTCTCAATGGCGAAACTGGCAAAATGGTCGGAATCAAGGACGAAAAGGTCACTTTAGTCCCATTCGAGGACCTCGTCGGCAAGCTTAAGCCACTCAACCAGGATCTCTACAAACTTTACAAGCAGCTCGAAACATAATTTTAATAACTTGACAATTGTTCATTCTTTCCACGAATTACTAAATGAATCTCTTCTATAACAACAAGCATCTTCCGCTTCAATCTTATTTCAATATTTTGAATAATATTAACAAAATCACTGAACATTTTATATTCTGTTCCAATATACTCCTACAGCATAATACAAATCTAAAATTAATTTTGTTATATTTGATTTCAAATATAATATATTGCGAATTACATGCAGAATAACTGTAGATCGATAGGCTATAATATGGATTGATAGATATTGAACTATTGGAAGAAAAGGTTAGATTTAAAAAAATATAAAAAAAAACAACATGTTTAATTCCCTGAGAATACATAATTTAACCAATATAGATTTCACTAATTTTAATACTTCAATCAAATTACAGTGTTAACGAGGACCGGCAAATATTTGACTATTTATAATTAACGGAAAAAGGCGTTTTTGTCTTATCCTCATTCAATGCATGAAGAGTTAAATTATTTTATACTGCAAAAAGAATATCTCAGCTTTCATAATTTTCGCGAAACTCAAATTTAAGAGAGGAACTCTGCAATTCCTATTATATAGAGTCCAAAAGGCCCTAAAAATGATAATTGTTGGCTAAGCCTGTATCAAAAATTGAATAAACATTAAAACATTATAGGACTTTTTTTATATGAAAATAATATTACATGTTTAATACATTATATCTGGAATACCATTCCAATGGGTCACTGTTCCTTAAGCGTTGGTCTACAAAGAATCGAAATTCGTGATGGACATTTTGTATTGAGCGTAATTACTTTTAGTGAGGACCATTATCTCGCTCAAACTGTCAATACTAATACCATCAGGCATCGGCAGTTGTCCATTCAAGATCTGTGTCCATGTCTTGAAGTCCAAAACAAATCCATCTTGACTCATTGCAGGATTTCTCATTGGACGATGTGAAATACAGTCCATTGCTCCAACTAAAGGACAAGCTTCATCATCTTCGGGATCATAACTCATCGATTTTCTGCCATTTTCGACATGTCGTGTTCTGATGTTTGCAATCAAGGACTTAATATCGGATTCATTGTCTTCGGAACTTTTTTTATTGAGATTTGATTCGAAAACTTGGTTTTCAAATGGAACAAAATCTGCATCTTTATTACGTCTACGAATGTAGTGTCTTTTGACGCGCTTGGTTTCAGCTGCTTCTGAATCCTGGAGATTTTCTTCTGGATACTGTACTGTCTTTGCTTGTTTTGGTTCAATTTTATCTTTTTCTTCTTCATTGCTCGATTTCTCATCGTCCAACGCGTTCTCACTTCTGTTTGTTATGAACTCTTCCTGAATTTCCGGAAGTTCTTCAGGCATATCTTTATGTGATTCAATTTGTTCTTCTTTTTTAGTTATCTCTTGCTTGGCTTTCTCTCTCTTCACGGAGTAATCAACAGGAATATATCTCTTCTTCGATTTTTTCACAATTGAATCAAAATCATTATTTTCTTCTCGTCTTTTCGACGTTATCTTTCTGGGCTTGGTCTGTTCAGTCTGCTCTGTTATCTTTTTCTTTGATTCGTTTGATTCTTGAGGAACGAAATCATCGCTGTTGGAATCATTCTCCGAATATTCGTTATACACTATGATTTCTCTCTTCGGAACACGGTAAGAACGAATCTCATCGAATAATGGATTGTTTTCTGTGAGTGTCTGTTTTTCGATTTGCTCGAGAATATATCTATTGCATTCTTCCCTTAATTTAGTAAGGGAAGCTTGATTTATGTCGCGCTTTTTTGTTGGATTCTTAACTCTCATGCTTCCATTATCATCAATGAAATTATCATCGATGATTTTCTTATTTTTGACTTGTGTTCTGTAATAAGAAGACATTTGGTAACCAACTCTGCCTGTGAATGGTACAGCAAAGTACCCCCACAATTTATTGATGATTCCCAAATCATTCTTAAAATATTCGAATCTCTCATGAAACGCCTCTTCTTCAGCAGGAGAGAACGGACCGCTCTTAATGGGTTCCCAAGGAGGCCTTGTACGAAAATAATATGAATTTGGACTTTTCATTATTGTACAGCAACACTTTTGCTGGCCTATTGTCATTTTACTCCATTTTCCCTCGCTTATATAATCCCTTAAGAAGTGTGGAAGGTCGTATTTTGTCAAGTTTATATTTGATTTGTTTGAATATTTCCTATTTTGACACAAAGACTCGGGATTGTCGCCATCCAGATCATCGCCCGCGTCGTTACCCCTTTCATCGTCTCCCTTGCCATTGACGATGTATTTCGTTTTTCTCATTGGTTGTAAAGTACTGAAAATATTTTTTTGAATAAAAATGCGCTCGAAATCTTGTGGATTTGGAGTGTATGTCAGTATCGCTAACTAAATACATGAAGAAAATCGAAAATTGAATTCAATAAAATCAAATGATTGTTTTAAATTTTGGCCGTGAGTGATTATCCTGGCGCCTCTGCATTTATCTCAGGTGTTCTACATCATCAAATAAGAAAATAATGATATGATTTGATGAAATTCATGTTATAATTTCCTGCCTTTTTTATGATAAGTTCCACTCGAGTTGGTGACTGTATTTCATTAATTAAAGACATGGACATTTGGATATTTTATTGAAAATAAAATATTTTTGACTTTGTTAATTAAGTGATGTGGTAGAGCATTCTGTGACAAGAGTTTATTTGTTGGCAGATTTATATTGCATGAAATAATTTGAATTAATTTTGATGAAAGAAAACAATTCGTTAATTTGTGTCATTGGTGTTAACTCTGTGCATATCGTGAATTGAAGTGCGTTTTTGTAATTAGTCTAATAAAAAATCTTAAATTTTGGAAATTTGAAATTTTTGTAAAAAGTGAATTGGATGAGTAGATGATGCGTGAAGACTGGCGTTAATTTACTGTGATTAAACCGACAAGAATAACTCCATTATCCATTATATATAAGACAAAACAATTAATATCGCTTGGAAAATCAAAGAATCAATCAAAACCATCAACTGTAGAGGATTTTTGTGCGACTTTAAAGTCAATTGATAGGGTTATTTTGAGATTTTGTCTATTTTTTGTGATATATTTTAATTTTTTCGAGAGTGATCATTTAGTCTTCGTATGCGATTTAGCAGCTTGAAAGTAGACTTTTAGTCAAAGGTTTGGCTTCCCAATCAATTTTTGGTGGAAAGAAAACTCTGTCAAGAAAGAATTAATTATTTGTCATTTTTTTGACAAATCTTTAATCAAAATAAACAGTGGAAACACATATAGAAATCGAATCCGCGATAGAAACATCTGTTATCGCTTGATTGGAATATCTCCTAGCGCGCGTCCCATTCCCCACTCTCCCAGGGCTGCCTTTGTCAGCATGCTTCAGTTTGTTCTCCGTTTTGTCATGTAGAGTGACAAAAAGGTCGCTTACTTCTTTATCGTTATAATTAATGACGTTCTTGAAGTCATCATTAATATATTCAAAATCAAATTCGACACTATATAAATAATTATTGACGGTTCTATCATCTTCAGTGTATTCATTAAATGGAG
>JALKBU010000262.1:0-53732 GCA_023091735.1 Trichomonas tenax
CCAGGTCATCCTTCACTATGAGGCCACAACTACTCATAATGAAGTCTTCTTTGGCTTCCAACATTGAGTTCAATCCATTTCAACCTATTGACACTTTTCCATTTTTCCCGCTCAAACACGTCACTTTCCTTTATTTTGACATTCTGACTTTACATGTCAAAAATAAGTTGCATGTCAGAAAAGCACGTTGTTCTATTTTGTCCCAGTCCCTGTCAGGTATAAAGAGTCATGAAAAGTGACGTGCTTACATGGCAGTTCTAAATACATTTTGACATGTAAAGTCTGCCATTATAACAAAGGGTGTTCTATTAAGCTTGATAGACTCCCTAGCAAGCTTGATACACACTCTAACAAGCTTGAAATGAACTCTAACAAGCTTAATAAACTCTAATAAGATTTGCCGATGCTATAACAAGCTTAATTGAACTTTATAAATACACATTCAAATTAGCTAACTAATTTTACATGTCAAAATGCAATACATTTGCCATGTAAACACATCGCTTTTTCATGACTCTTTATACCCAACAGATTTTTTGATAACAAATATTGGGAACCCTATTTTTTAGAATTATTTTTACAGGTTTTTTTCATGTTCTTGGGATCCAATTTGCTTCGAAAAAATGTTCCTTTTTTGCTTGTCAAAGAGCCAAAGTGTAAAGTGTCGGATTGTCATATTGTAAGAAAATGTGACATTTCATGTAAAATGAAAATTGTCAAAAAAATTTAAAAAGGGAAAATATCATATTGAAATTTATGTCTAAAATATATGAATAAACTTGATAATTTAAACATTTTTATGATGGGTGGCAACTATTATAAAGCATATATTTGATAAATTCGAGATAGGTGGCATCTATTATAAAACACAAATTTAATGAATTGAATATGGGTGGCACCAGTTATAAAGCATATATTTAGTGAATTTTGCTCTCCTTCTAATTTTAAATCTGACATTTATGATTTTATTCGGCAAATATTTATTTACGTGGCAAAATTGATTTTTTCTTATCGTTTTTTTAACAATTTTTCAATATAATAGATCTGACAATCCGACACTTTACACTTTGGCTCGTTGACACGAAAAAAAACACCTTCATGTCCTCCTTGATACACATGAGCGTCCGCTAGTTCTTTTGCCACATTGAATTCGAAATGAGCACTATGTGTAAGGATATGGAGCCTTACATTGAGATAATACGCTTAGAACTTGTAATGGAGTATATGTCATCGTATAACCAATAATATTGATCATATCTTCGTGAAAAAAAATTGTCAAGTCTGACAAAAGAGTTTCGAACGAAATCCACATTTTCAGTTCGAATGCTTGAGAAAATTTGCAAGCACACCATCGTTATATATGCAGGTTTGATATTATTTCCTGTTTAATATTTCTCGAATTACTCTTCAGTGATCATATCAAATAATACCTAGCTTAACTACATATGCATGGTAATAGTTAGAGCTTTCAAATTCATGAATTTATTTGGTTTATATATAATATAATTGCTCTTTATAGCTCACCCAAATTTATTGAAGTTTTCAAAAGTGACACCCGTGATGTTGTGAATACTTTTTTGGAAGAAAAATGCTTAAATTCAACTTTGTCATCTCTTCTGACGTCAAGAACATTATAACCGATAACAGCAATAGTAATGAGAAGATTCTTGGGCAACAAGCACAGCATGAATTTACTATTCTTGAATCAGATGTGCAGGAGGATATTACAAAGACTTACCTGTTAATTGACAAGAGTATAATCGATTCCGACTATACGGACTTAAAGATCACAAAAAATAAAATCACTTTTAACAAAATCGTTGAACAAACTGTGCTCAGGCACTCTTTCCTATTCAATAAGTTCATACAACGCAACTCTAATCTGATTCAATTGATAGACACTGAGTTTAGGTCTGATTTGGTTCTTTTTCTATCGGGACAAACAACAATCATTATTATCTCTGATCCAGCTGCAATTACATCTGGCACAGCTATATCTAACATTATTAACAACATACTCAATGATGTTAACAGCTCTGTTGTTGAGCAATCGAGGTGTAAAATTGTTTCAGATATCAATGATAACTTTTCGTCATTTGTTACAGAAAAATCAAAACTGTTCATTGTTTATTCAAACACAAAGAATGATATAAATGATCAAGCGAGAGTTTTTGGCAATAAAACTGTTCGTCCACCAAATTCTTATCATATTTCCAAATTATATCAGATAACTAAAGATCCTGCACGAAAACTTTATCTACTCTTTCACAGCACAACAAGCGAATGCGAAAATATGTTCAAATTATTTGCTAACAAGTCCAAAACAAAAACAATTTCAAGTTCATCTACAAAACAAAATGACAACCCAAATGGGAAGCATGGTATGTTAGATTTTGTGAAGTCTACTCATGTCAATGAAAGTTCACATAAAAACACAAAAAAATTCATTGGGCAATAATAATTATTATAGCATCAACATGAGCTTCTTGTAATAATAAAAGATCACTATGCGTGGTCAGCAATGAAATTTGTGCTATGCAGATCAATTTGATCAATATAATTAGAAATTTATTGAAAAGATAAATAAATCAACGGACAAAAAATAATTAATTACCAATTGGTGTTTCATATAACTTGAACAACGGGATAGAGGCTGTTTCAGCAGAAGTTGAATATTGTTTGGCGTGAATAACAATTTTATCACAAAGAATTGGTGAATCTAATTTAAATTCTAAGCTATCCTTTGTGAGTGTATAGCTCTTTGTTGTTAAAACTTTCTCTCTAGAGATAAAATCTATGTCAAATGATTTCATGAAGTTAGAATTCATGTCTAAACCACTGAAATCAATTCTCCGGATAAATGCTGGATGTTCAAGGTTGAATATAAACTTGGACACATCGCCCTTCTCTATAATAAGCGGTTTTGTGAACAATCCTTTATATTTACTAAGTCCAATTTGATATCTTGTTGGCTGGTAGTATAAATCGACTGAATGGCTCTGCCATATGATGTTGGCGTCTTTAATGATTTGTTTGATACTTTCTTCAGTAACTTTATCATTAAAGGTCTGAATGTTATTAATTTCGTTAAGAAGATTTGTGAGCTGTTCAGGTGTAGCAATTTGAGAAATCGAATCTACTTCGGCTTCAACTTGTTCTAATAACTGTATTGTATTTGAAAGTGTTGAGGAAATTGTTGAATAAGTTTGTTTCATTGAGTTAAGCTTTTCGCGCAATTCTGTAAGGGTTTTACTATCAACTTCGAGTTGAGTAACATTTTGTACATATTCATATTCGTAAACATCTTCATATTCTGTTTCATCCTCAAATTCTTCCATAGGACCGCAAATCGAGAATAAACTTATGATAGATTTGATCGTGAAGTTGAGAATAAACTTCATGCCATGGCGTAATTTGAGGAAAGGCCAACATAACCATCTGAAAATATGTCTGCTAAGGCAATTAAGCTTAATAACGAAATGCATGCATTCTGCGAATGGATTCTTGAATGGTAGAATGGGGAATTCTGGGAAATTGATGCTTAACGTGAAATGTTTAATCGAAAATGTCTTCAAACAGCACAAAACGTACTTGAATATTTGCCATGGTATGAGTAAAATTGCAGTAATAAATCTGAGGATGCAATGAAGTAAATAAAAAATGCTATATAAAATTAGAAGCACAATTCGAATTATTACATTAAGTTCTTGAGGTGCTTTTTCTTTGTTTGCTTCCATGCGCTCAAACCTCCTTCCAACAGTGTAAATGCAGCTTAGAAAAATATATCCAAAGATTGCAGCAACTGTTATAAGGAACAATTTGAGTGGATGTGTCTCTAAAATCGTACGCAACCATTTCTGCATTTTGTTCTTCGGAGAACTGCGAAATGAATTAACGCGCATTTTCTATGTCAATTTTTATTCAAGAATATTTTGTCATGTAAATAAATAAATTTGACATAAAATTCAAAGGTAGAGGTGGGACAACCTCGAAAAATCCGTTTTGTTGCTTGAAACTTTGCAAACACTTTTATATACCTATGTGGATGCTATACTTTTCGTGGCATCGAAAAATACAAAGCTCGATGTTTTTGGATTTTCCCGTTTGCAGTTTAAATACGAAATTTTTAAAATTGGTGTTAAAATAATTATTTGATTTTTCAGCAAATTTATAAGGGATAAAATTAAAACTGAATCTGCAGTATTGAAGAACTATTCCTATATGGTGTTTGTTAGAAATTACAGGATCTATTAATAGGAATGACTGGGGATTTCTTACATTTTGAGAATATTAAATCATCTTATTCCTATTTTTTTCAACAAAGAACCTTATTTTAAGTGGTCAAATGGTTAACCTTATGGTGTTTCCAGAATGAGGTTTGATTGCGGTGAGATATACATTTTTTTTCTTTTTTCAACAAAACTGATACAAAGGCATTTATTCATATATCTTCATCGAACTTTCGAACTTCAAATCACTTGCATTCGATATTGGTACTAGATGTAACAAATTGATTTCGAAAATCAATGAAGAAAAGTGTATGTTCATTATTAATCAATTTAAAATAAACAAAGTCAATGCGCAATGAGCTATGCATTATAAACAAACCTATTACTACACTAGATCCATTCATCAAAAATATTAAAAATCTGAAGGCCGGTGCCTCCAATACCAAAACTTCCTTTTCGAACCCCATGAATATGTGATTGGTGATAATATATCTGACCCATATGAGATGCAGATACTGCTTCAGTGGAAATTTTTTAAAAAATTTCCAATCTCTATTTCCGCAGTGTTGTTATCTAATTTTTTGTACTAATCTCATAAATGGCTGGCTGTTTCCTTTATTAAATACACCTGCTACTGGAATAAAAGGCATATCCATCGATGGAAAATTTCAAAATGTGCTCCCTGGTGGAAATCTTAGCACTTCCAAAGAATCTGATACATGAGTTTACAATTTACACCCTATCGGCTGTCAGAAAAGGGCATAATTCTGACCATATATCCGGAATCTACACATCATGACATAATGGAAATACTATTCGCTTCATTTCAATACTTTTTTACGGTTCTTGTAAATTGTCAAGCTCTAATATTTGGTATATAGCATCACAATAGTATTTAAAAGCAATAGAACCTTCAAAGTATTCAAACTTTTGTATACATGTCAAAACACTTGTTTACTATAAAATAACTCATATTTAGCAATATTATTAGAATTTGGTGTGCTAATAGTCATAGCATATGCTAAGGAGGTATTGCATTAAGTTTTTTCCTTCAAAATTATCTTTTTCAGTTGATAGTAAATTAATAACTTACATATACTGCCAAGCTTATAAATTATGTAAATACACTATAGGCAAGTCATTGTACAATTGGTTAAATCGTCTGGATCGAAACAAAGAAATATAACCTGAAGCAAATATTTACCTGTTCTTTGCTGAAGCCATATAATAAGTTTACTAGCAAAGTACGATTGCAACCCTGGGTTGTCAATAGCAATCACATGTGACGTCAAAAGGATAACTTCGAGTTCAAATTACCAACAAAAAAACACAATTTTATTATTTTTGACTCTCCTATGTCTAGAAATCCTCAACATAAACAAAAACCGTAAAAATCATTTGTAAACTTTGATCGCATTCTACGTAATCTATCAAAAAGTGACATCAAAGTTATCCAAAATTTCGCCATTCGATTAAACAAGTGTAAGTCATCGGATTTTTTCTGAGTATGATAATATTCAAATTTTATTCATGGAAGAGGATGAATGGACGCAGGAATTCGATGAATGGGAGATTGGCTCATTCACGCCTTACGCCGGAACAGCAGCACCTCCTTCCACAACAAACACAGCGGAAAACTCTGCAAATAATGTTAAACAAGGGCCATTCCCTGAAATAGAAATAAACTCATCTTCAGACGACGACGCCCCGCCACTGCCTCAGTCAACACAACTCGCACGTGAAAATCTAAAACTCAGAACCATGGTTTCTAATCTAAAATTAAAATCTCAAAACGCAGAGTCTATGAATTTATCGCTTAAAAAGCAGCTTTCTAATTTAAGAAATGCTTTTCGTAATCAAGTCAACACAAGTGTTTTAACATTTTTCAAATAAATTTTGTTGTTTCTTTTTCTATTACACAACTTCCATATTTTCACCATGGGATTTAATCGCCTCATTAATGAAATTTTATTAGTATATCTATTGGTTTCATTACTTTGCATTCTAATTATTTTTGAATTTATTATTGCAATCTCGATCTTGGTTGTACGGAGATATATATAAAGACATCGGAAATTGGTGTTGCTTTTATAATCTATACATGGCTGCAAAATATAGCATTATCAGGGTTATAATGATTGTATCATTGGACTGAAAATGATATTTGCAATGCATAGTCGATGCCGAGCATTTTAGGACCACAGAAGAAATAAAATTGATATTAAAATAATAGATAAATGAGTAATACACTTTGTGACTGGTAATCTCTATAATTAGCGTGTAAAATTTTAATTTGACATGTAAAAGCATCACTTTTATAGATACGTTATATGGAATCATCTCTGATTGCTCCAGGAAAACAAAGGCCAGACGTTAGAGTTTACCTCGAAGAGAAGGTTTTTCCGATTCTCACGAAAGGATTAGATGAATTACTTACAGCTGTTGAAGAAAGAGAAAAGAAAATCAAGGATGGAGAAGAAGTTCCTGAAATAAATCCATCATTCTTCTTGGCTCGCTATCTTATGAGATGTGCTCAACAGAAAGATAAATCTGCACCTTCTGAAGCTGCATCTAATGGTGAACAAGGCTCTGCTTCATCAAGAAGCTCTGCTAATGAAAACAAGGATGAAGAAGCGGAAGAAAAAACAAATGGAGAAGAATCAAATTGATTTGTTTAGTAATAATATTAATATCTATTTCTGTAAATTATTTAACATCTGTTGTATACATAGAAGTGTTTCTACTGCATTTTTCCCATATTTTCAAACTATAATAGAATTAGATTTAGAAATAATTATAGCTTGAGCAGTTCAAGATAGATGAAATGTCTTGTACTAAATTTGAAAAGGAATAAAGTTTTTAATATTGATTTAACTGATTGCACATAAATTGATAAAACTTTGGGAATATTTTGGATTCATTAATACAATAAGATATATATTTATCATATAATGATGATTTGCGAGCTTTGTTATGTTATGGTATCAATGAAATCGCTGATATGCATTGATTAATCAAAAAACACAAATTTGTTTACAAAACAGAACAAATAAACAAAAGGGTAACAATTTATACATACAAATACAAAAAATAAATTACTCTAAAAAGGCCAAAGAATTGGAAACGACATCATCGATATAATCCTGTGTGAACTCTGGAAGTCCGACAGGGAAAGTCTCCAATGCATCATTGACGAGGTTGAGGATGCCCTCTCCTCCACTCTTGATTAACCAGTTGAATGTGGACAAGATTGAGCTAGCGAAAGTCGAGACTTCAACTGGATCCACTCCTTGTATCGGTCCTAACTCCTCCATGCACTCAGTTCCCATTCCATTAATATATGTTGCCACATAAATTGATGCTATTGCAGCAACTGATGGCAACGTTTGATCATAAATCTCCGAAAACATGCCAACCTTCAACATAAGGTCTGCTACTGTTGCAATATTAGCGTACTCTTGCTTCGCAGTGATTGGCATATAAATCTCTCTTGGATTCGGTGCTGTCAAGTTAAAGCGGAGTGCTGAGCAGAAAACACGCTCGCAGTCAAGGAACTCTTTCTCTGTGTATGAGTTTTCACACAGGTAAATGAAGTCTGACAGTGCTGGAGTTGTTGTTTCTTGAAGCTTGGCACCAATCCACATGCTGGTAGCGGCAAACAGCTGGAAGTGGCATCTTTTGATCTTCAGTGTTCTGCTGATGCGATCAAAGAGACCAATTGAAGTGAATAATGTGTCGTCAGAGAAAGAAAATTCCTTGTGCACTCTAAGTAACCAGTCAAGGATTACCCTTCTGTACTTTGTCTTGCAACGCTGGTAATCACTTGGAGGAAGAAAGTCTTCCTCAGTCGTTAAAATATTCTTAATTATTAAGGGTTTGTATTCGTTTAAAGTACCCAATTCAACATCACTTTCCATCTTCGATGCAGTTTCTAAGTGTTTATCGAAAATAATATCATCCTCATCGAATTCAAATGAAGATTCAACGTCAGAAGGATCACTGTATTCATAATCAAACTGTGGATAGTTTTGTGGTTTGCTGAAAGTGAAATTCTTCTGCCTTTTGTTCTCGCTGACCTCGATCCTGTTAGAGTTTACCTTCTGCATATTTTGGTATACGTTTACAATTTATTTCCGTTTTGGATTTATTTAGAGGACATTTCAGTAGTATATTTGGTTTCATGACAAAGAGCTGAGACCATGTGCTAAATAAAACGATATGATCTCAATTTTGTTAAAATTTGAAAAAAAACTTTTCGTTTTCATTAATCTATACATCATACAATATCATAAAATTTTGTATGCATTATTGTCTTTGATTCTCTGCAGTTTATCATGAATAAATAACAAATTATCAAATATAAAATATTTTTAAACGTGTTTAACACAATGGGCATATTAGATTCGGCGAATTAAAATATAGTATTGATCTATAGGCTCTAAACATAAATAATAAGTGCTAAAAAATGATTTGACATTTTCGTTTTACATGTCAAATGTATGATGTTAAGGTTATCAAAAGTGACATAATATTTTTGATGTCATTAAATTATAACCAATTATTTTCTATTGTTTCTCGTGAGGGGCCAAAATGTGCCGCCGCGAAGTATATTTCTGAAATTGAGAATGATAGAAATGCTATTTTGCGTAGATTACCAATTAGAAACAAAAATGAATTTAATGCTTCGAAATTGTTATCAGCGATTGATAGGAGAACAATAGATAAGACATACTTGGGATATTTGACAAGCATTATTGTTTCTATTATCGACCAAAATATCTTACTTTCTATTTTACCAATTGTTTTTACTGGAGACTTAGCTGCTTACGGAAAAGAAGCATTCCGCTTAGCAGTGACTATATACGAAAGATCTTTTAATGAACTTTCATATGACGCAGTTAAGAATTTTAAAGTTTTATATAAATACATATCATCGATTCAAACACCTGAATTTCGTATGTGTCAATATACTTTACTTACTAACATTCTCTATTCCATCGATAATGGAATGTTTACCGATTTAAATCTCTCAAATCTTATTTTCATTTCAAATGAGTTCAAAAAATATCCACATCTTTATGAGCCACAGTACAGCCAGCTCGGTGTCATATTTGTAATCAAATTACTTCGATTCTATCAAGATATTATCCTAATTCTTAATTTGCCTTTTACACGCGATCCAACTGAAGAAACTCTCAAAACAAAACGAATGGCAGAAGATATTGCATCACGATTAACGCAATTTACGACAGATTTATTTACACATTTTTCAAAAGAAATCATGGCAACAATTCCTAAAGAAATTCTGCGTATCCTCTACGATCCACGCTCATACCTCCGCTTGAAAGCAAAATTTGAATCAATTTATACATTCGTCGAATCTCAAAGAAGCTTTACAGATCAAAACTGTATTACAAATACTAATTACACAATGCACTTTATCAGCTATAAGCTCTACAGACATTTATTCCAACTTTGCAGAGAATATCAAACAAAAACTGTTGAAGATGTAATGAAAGAGTTTGATAAAGAATTTGCGCCTAGAACAGAAATTTATGATATTGACTTGATTGCCGCAGACATCGCACGTGCTTTGTCTCAGAATTTCACGTTCACAAAGGATTCCTTTTATTCTGCATTATTCATTAAACTAATAATGGATAAACTTGTCCGTGCATATACAGATCAGACAGGAAATGAGCGTAAGCCAGTTGTTAAAGCAGCAGTTTCATTTGATTCGTTCTTTAACTCAATTTTCACAGATATATTCTTCTGTCCATCAGCTGTCACTTTTTCACGTGATTTTTTGAGGCCGTTCTATGTTCCTTTCCATATATTTTTCACAAACGAGAACTTGCAGTATAAGTTTGCTGAAATCGTCGCTCAGCGTTTGATGAATGCTGATTTTCAGGCATTTAAGCGCAGAAGTTTTTCAACACTCACACATATATATGAAAATGTCATGGATCCACCAAACAACTTCAAATTAAGAATACAAGCGATTCCTAAATCGCAAATCAATGAAAAACACTTCAGAGAACTTATAAATGCAACAACAACTGTTGAAAATCGCTCAATTCCTGATGCAATTCTTAATTACGCCAAATCAGGAAAAGTCGTCAACTGTGTTGAAGGCAATACAGTCCTTCAAACAGCAGCAACAATCTTAGATCCACTTGTTGATGAAATTCGACAAAGCAAAAAGATATCACAAGAAAATTCAAATACAATTGTTGCAATATATTCAGGTCTTAGTGGAAATTCTGTTGAACAGGTTCTATTCTTATTTGATAGACTCCCATTTATTTCATCATACTTTTTCGCAACAAAGTTTGAAAACATCAGTCCAATTTTCTTAATTTGGACAATAAGAAACCAATTGTATGATGAATTTAATGAAATGGCAACAATTCTTTCAAAAGAATCAACGACATTGGAAAACTGTTTGGTTACTATTATTAAAGAGAACATGCATCCATGGAAAGGTCTTGTTTCGAAATGTGCTTTATTCAGACAAAGCCAATTCATTCTCACAACGATTTGTTTTTATTCACCAATCAATGTTGTTCAAGATTTAGTCGATGAAGATGAGAAATACGAAGTTTTGAACCTAATTATTACTGCTGGAAAGCAAAACTGGCATCCGGATGCTTGCTTTAACCTTCTCACACTTCTCAGAACATGTTTCATTATTATTTCCGATTTCATTGATAATTTTAGTTTCTTCGAGAAAAACTTGAAAGACATTCCACCATTTGCAATGAATTTCTTTGAGAACCAGATAAAGCTTATGGGTGTATCAGAGTTGATGATGGAGCTCATCAAGAAATTAAACCAAGCAAATCAAGACTGTGCTGCATGGTCAAAGAAGCTTTATTCCATTCTTTCTGCGAACAGAAGATCAGCCACGCCATCGCCTGTTATGTCACCACTCGGCTCTCCAGTCTTAATGATCTAATTTTGTTATATTATTATATTAGAGTTTGTTTTTTTTTATAAAAATATCAATTATTGATATTATTGGGTAGCAACACCTTGTGTATATAAGCCTCCATTATCAGTTGTTAATGAAATTAAATTCAATCCGAATAATTTTTATTATTTCAAGCAACTTTTTTATACTTGTAAAGAGCATCTATAGGCTTAGTAAAGGTTAGGATAAGCCTGTGAATCATTTTATCAAGTTTTTTATTCATATTGAATTGATTTGCATAAATCATTTCTAATCAACTAATTTCTTTCTAATATATTATTATATCAGCCCTTGCCAAGTTCATTGCAGTAGTCAAATAAAGATTAACTCAGAAATGAAAACCAATAAAATATGAAATTGTTCCAAATATTGGACTATAGAAAGGAAAAAGTTACTGTGCTGCTACAGTTGGGATTTATATATTATTTAAAAAGAAAAAGTACTAAAAATAAAATCAAAAAAAGTCTTAGCAACATCCGCCCTTCTGTTCCTTCTTTTCGTTCTTTGGATCAAAAACAGTATTGCCATAGAAAACCGGCTGTACTTCTTCATGTGTCGTTTCTGGTGCGTTAACGACTTTTGCAATTTCCTGGAATAAATCCTCAACACCGTTTCCGTTAAGGGCGGATGTTCTGAAGAACTTCACGTCGTGCTCCGTGGCGAACTGGATTGCTTTTTCAATTGAAACAGTCTCTTCCAAGTCCATCTTATTGCCGACAAGGAACACGTTTGGAACGCCGACATTCTTCTGCATGTGATCAATCCACTGTCCGGTGCTGTCGAAGCTCGACTGCTCGTTCTGTGCGTAAACTACTAAAGCAACTTGCGCACAGCGAGCGTACATCGGAACGAGGCACTTGAAATCATCCTGCCCGGCTGTATCCCAGATGTTTAACGTGACGTTTTCGCCGGTTGTCTCCAATTTGACATTGCATGTAATCGAATTTGCGCCGATTGTTGGTTTAACATCGATAGAAAGCTTGTTGAAGCAGTTGACGATAGCTGTCTTGCCAACAGATGTATCTCCGACAAGCACAACTTTGCCTTTCAATGTTGACATTTTATTTATTTACTTCAGCGGTTTTTCATGGATCATAAAATCACCGATTGAATAAGGTTAATTGTGTTTCATTTGGAAAACAATATAGAGTCCAATCTAAGGGCGAAAAAATTATCGATGGTAATCATCTCTGCGAATAAGTATTTTGAAACTTTGTGACTACGATAGGATTAAGCGCATTGCTTACTACATTATACTTCACTAAATTCCTTTTTGATTGTAAGCTCATAAGTGGAAAATCGATTTTAGGAAAGTTATAATGCAATCGTTTATTCATAGCCGAGAGGTCCAATTACGACAGCGATCGAGAATGACTTTTCCCTTGATTGGTAATGTTTCCTTTAATGAAAATTGAAAGAACTCTGATTTTGTTTTTCTTTGAAAATAAATAGTTTTAAAGTTAAAAAATGAAGATAATATTGTTTTTCCTCGTCTTATGATATCTTTAAAATTTTATCTTGAAATTTTTTTATTGGAAAATTGTAACAAGAATCGTGTTTTGAGGTGTAACAAATCGGATAACACTCAACTAACCGTCGACTGTTTTCCTAAATGTGATTATCCGAAAAAGATTCTGTGGCCTTTGCATTCTTATAAAGTCCAATATTTCACCAAAATCGGAGGAAAATATATTATTCTTTGCATCCTTTAAAATATTGAGGAGATTTTTGGCCTCGAAGCGGATGCTTTACGAGTAAAATGCAATCACTTCATATATTTATAATCAATGCTCTGTTTGTTGATTGCTACGCTTGATAGAGCTTCTCTTGACGATATTGCAAGTTTAACCATTCTTAACGATGCGTCATTCCTTGATTTCCAGAACTTCACCATCCCAAAGGGTAAAAAATGGAAAGTTTTTGGAACACACATTGTTGGATTGAACGCTTCGAAGCTTGTTGCTGAGTATACTGACTACAATGGATCCAAGAAGACAATTCAAAACCCATTCTACCTTGGACAAAAGAGTCCAGATGATTTAGACAAATTGACGATCATGATAAGAAAATATCTCGTCAATGGTGTCGAGGCGCTATATTCGTATCCAGAGTTCAAGTTATTCCAATGTTGCCATCACTCGACTTTCACGCGAATGACAAGGTTGAGAGTATACAGGCCAAAGCAGATATTGTCGTTCAACCAGTCATCACAACAGATCCAAAATATTCGGAGAAACTGGACTTCGAAATGAGCCAGAAACTAGATGTCGTCAAACAAAAAAGAGAGGTTCATATGTTGCTGAGATATGTTTATGCAATCTCACCAGACGCTATTACGATCAAATATAACTGCAACAATGACAACTTCATTTCATTGCCAATTTTTGGAAAGATCCTTGGTGGTAAATTTGATGATGACCCATATGGAAATATGTTGATATTATCTTTCGTAGAGAATCTTGCTGAAATCAATCCATTGGACTTTAGCATCAAATCGGAGTGCACAATAAAGGTATCTAAGTTCTCAAATAAGCAATCCGCAGCAGATAATTCTGAACTCTATTTCAAGCCAGGAAAGGTACGTATTACCTCAATCCAGATGTATATGATGAAAAAACAGCTGCTTCCAACAAGAAGGTTCTTGACTCAATAGGTGCCACAGGATTGAACACTCTTTTGATTGTCATCATTGATGTTTCCTGCGAAGTCGCTGTTGTGATCATTTCAGTCTTGGTTTGGTACTTCGGTTTCTATTGCAGAGCGAAGAATGCCACATCAGAAATGGTTACAACAAATGCTAACTTAATTTATGTAAACAATTAATACATACCACATTCTTTATATATTGAGTTATTTTAACTTTATTTTTCCGTATGTGTAATTATAGTTGATGATTTACATCTTTTTTATATTGCAAAATGTTATTTTAAAAAGCATCAAATGATCATCTTTGATTCAAGTCTTTAAAGAATTGGGTCACTCATAAACATTTGTTGATATCCTATATTTTCAGAACGAATATCGATTGTGGTGAAGATCTCTTCCTTGTTTAAGAAGATATAGGATTTGTCAAATTGAACATTTACATTTTTGTGGAGGAAATAAAAACTTATCATTGAATCAATATTCTTAAAACGAGAAATTTTCTTGAAATACATATAAAGTATTGAAAGCTAAAAAGTTAGCGCGAAAAGAAGCATTAGTCAATGAAATTGATTTTGGTTACTTGAATAATTTTTTTCGATCTATGATATCTATCTTTGAATATCATCGTTTATTCTCAGATATTTATTGTATTTGTCTACAGGTGCTTCAGTTGTTTTTTGTCATTGTCTTTTGATTTAATCAAAGTGGAAACAAGCTGAAAAAATATCAATTAGCAGAGATTTAAATCGACTATGATTTTGATTCCATTTCAAGAAATGAATATATGCTTAGCATAAAGTGTATTATATAAGCAGTATAGAATCGAATTCATAAGAAATGTTGAAATATGAAAATGAAAATAAATTAAATGTTATCAATGTGAAATACAATATAGATAGATTTGCTTTCTCATGTGCTGTGTGTT
Organism: Trichomonas tenax; assembly: GCA_023091735.1. NCBI lineage: Eukaryota > Parabasalia > Trichomonadida > Trichomonadidae > Trichomonas > Trichomonas tenax. The sequence goes on from JALKBU010000262.1 coordinate 14,774, forward strand.
TTCAAATGTGTTTATTGTCTAAATCGATTAGATAATGATTTTTCAAAAGTTATCAAAAATGTGTTTACGTGTTAAATTTGACATCATATCACTTTTTTATCAAATATTTTTCATGACCGTGAAGAAAGCTTTAAAGACACTCGATTACGAAGCTACATTCGCGGATATATCTGTTTCAGCGGCCACAAACATCGACATTATGGACGCGATCCTTACAACACTCGATCAATTTAATAAATCTTATCAACAACTGCAAATAGATTTGACGAGGCAAAGCCCGACAACGCCGAAGCCTGTGAGCAGGCCTATGGGAAAATCAAAGCTATTCAAGAAGGCCCGAAACAGTTACAAGGACTCGGATCCTGGAACTAAGCTTAACGAAATTATTATACAGCTATACTCAGCAATCATGGACCCTGCTTACTTGTCAATGTTTACGAAGGGCAATCAGGACTTTTTCATATCGAAAATGACCGATATCAAGTCACAGTATGAAAAGAACGTCAATCAGATTAAGAAAATGTACGGAAAATCGCTCGAAACACTCAAACAGCACCAAAAAAATTATACAGAAACACTTGATTTATTCTATGAAAATTGCAGTAAGTTAGATGAACTATATGAAACGATGAGAGCGAATAGGAACGATCTCACAATCGAAGCTTACGACAACATGCTTCAAACTGTTGACAATCTGCATAAAAATCTCGATAACGCTCTCGAAAACTATAACTCAATGAGATGGCAATTCAACCAAGAGGCAGACACATCGCTCGTTATCTGGGAAGAAGCTGAACTCGCACGTCACAAAACTGTTACAAATTTAATTGGTGATTTTGCAAGAGTTTTCTTACAAATTTCATCCGAAGCAAAGGAGTTTAGTGCTTCCTTACGTGAATTAGTTGGTAAATACGATCATGATTTTGACGTTTCACACTTAGAAACAGGATTAGCGGCATCACTCGAGAAAAACTTAAAATTCGTCGAATACGAGGCACCAATGATTCCGATTGACATCAGCGAGTTTATTCCTACAAATGAATTCTTCTCAGACGAACTTGGAGCGTATGATGACGTTTTAATCAAAGATTTCGAAACAGATTTCCCAATTAAAGCGGGAGAAGTCGTAACAGTGCACTACAAAGAAAATAAGACATATATTGTTACTGTTAAAAGAACAGGTCAATGCGCAGAATTGCCTTTCGAATATTTAGCAAATAATCCAATGAACAGGCGCACAGTATGGAAGGTCACAAAGAAATGCAAGATTGATGATTACAAAGTTGACGAAAATACAGTTGTCGCAGTTTCTGAAATTATTGGAGATAAAGCAATATGTGTTACAATGAACAACAAGAAGCTCAAAATTCCTTTGGAGAACTTGACAAACGTCAAATAATCGCGAATAAATGTTTGTTTTTATATAAATTACAAATTTATAAAAATAAGTTTTTATTCAGTAAGAAAGAATGATGCGGTTATAAATAAACAAAGCAAATAAACAATTTTAGTATAATATACAAAATATATACAACAAAATTATCATTAAAATTACACTTCTGTAGCAACACTTTCTGTCTTTTCTTTGTCATCCTCATCATCAAGGCTGATCTTGCTGAAGAGCTCCATCATAGGCTTGATGACAATGATCGCGTCGAGTAATAAAATTGTCAAATCGTTTGCATTGTATGTGTGAAGCATTCTCACTGTATCTTTCTTGTTTGTGTAGTACAGAATGTAGGAGTACACGATATAGAAGACACCTCTGACTAATGAAGGTGACATCGCAGTCCAAGCGTAACCTAAGCACATTAACAAGGCTGTGACTATCTCGTTAACAGCTGTTGTCCAGTTAGTGTAGAATGGGATAGGAAGCATGCGTCTGGCGAACTCGAGTGTTGCGGAATCTTCTAACCAAAGTTTTGCGACTTTTACGGGTGCTGCGACTACAACTGGCAAAAGAATGATTTGGAGGAACAATGTGATACCAAGTGTGATGAAAAACAGCTGCTTCACTCTCGTCTTTTGTTTGGCACCCCACGAATAAGACCCGGGAGCTAAGAATCCCTGTGCAAAGCCAATAGAGAAGCAGTTGTAGAGTGGCTGAAGTTTGAAGAAAACTGATAAGCAAGGACCTGCTTGTGCAATGAGACCTTCGCTGAGGGCGGCTTTCATGAAGAAGTTGACCATGACTAATGGAGGGAAGAGGCCCATGATGACGTTGAGAATGTATGGAGAAGCGATTTTGATTCCTTCGTATGTTTCGTAAATTGGTTTCTTCGCGAGATTCTTCCACGAAGTGATTGTTTTGAATTTTCCACCAAAAATTAATGATGTTAATACCATTCCTGGGAGTGCCTGGGAAAGAGCAAAGGCAAGACCAGAGAATGTGAACGGAACTTTGATTCTAAAGAGCAATATTGGGCCGATGCAACCACAATCGAGAACAAAAGCCGCTAATTGCATAATTCCTGACAAAATTGATCTTCCTTCAGACTGAAGAAGGCCGCACGATAGTTGAAACAGTGCGATGAAAGGCATGAAACATAAAATTGGAATTAAATATTTTGATGCGACTTTCGACATTTCCACTGTACAACCCATGAACTGAAGCAGTGGAGATGCGATAAAGTAGCAAATAATAGGAATTACTAAAATGGATAAGAATGCCAGTCTATAAAGATCAGCAATAACTTGTGCAGCTTTCTCATACTCATTAGCACCAATTAGAGAACTTGTTCTTGCCACGCAAGCCTGGCTGAAGTAAATAGTAACATTCATGCAAAGATAAGTAACTGTTGCAGCGAAACCAACGATGGTAACTTCTGTCTCTGAGTATGCTTTAGCGATAAGAAGTAAATCTATCGCATCATGGATTGCTATACCAACCATGTAGATCAAAGGACCGACACTAAGCTTAAGGAGTGTGACTAAAGGTCCGTGCTGTTCATATCTAAGCTGCTCTGCCGATAACATCTTCGTCATTGTAAGCTCAGTATAACATTCTCTCCTGTGAGAATTAATGAGGGGTGAATTCATTTTTTAAAAAATTGAAAAGGGATCAAAATTTCCAGAATTTATCTAATGTTTTGATACTGTGGAGGCACCATTTCTGATGAGAAAATGCTTGGGCCAATTTTTGTTTCAAAAAAATGAATATTTTTGTCGAAATTTAAAAATATAATGCAGCATCCATAGTGTAGAAAAGTTTGTCTGGCCAATTCTCAAAGAAAAATTTATTTGTATAGTTTACATCGGGTTTAATCTTTGTTTGTGAAGTTTACATGGAAATTGACGTCAATGAAAATAACCTTAATAAGATTTTTTGATAACTTTACTATCATGAATAACCTTAATAACCTTTTTCTAGATATTTTTTGTTATTTTATGACTCAATAGAAGGAGAGGATATTTTTCGCAACCAATTCAAATAAAATTTTTCTGATGCGAAATATTTACAAGTGATGGTTTTATCATTGTCATTCATTATTTTGTCATTTGAGAGGTCCAAATCCATCAATATTTGCGATTTATGTCAACATCAATTGTCGAATTCAAAACCATTTGTTTTATTCGATAAGAAAGTATGTTCTCACCCTCCATCAGTTGAATGGTTTTATGCAACCATTAAAAATCATGTTTGCTTTATTCCATTTATGGTATAACGACACACTATTTGTCTGTTGCCATTGCACTGCCCTGGTCCTATGATTGGGTGTAAAGCGAACTATTCATCGAAATAAGATGTTAATCAAATTTGTGCCAGAAATTGGTTAAAAACTATCATTTTGTTCGAAGCTGTTGATCATTTGACGCCTATGACATGCTGCCTTTACGATTATAGCATTTGCTTCCAACATTTGATAAAAACTGAATTAATATTGCAATGAAGGACCTTAACATATCCTATAAGAATATATGAAGCTCATGTGATAGCGTGTGAGAGGTAGTTACTCAAAAATCTCGGAATATATTCATGATGACAAATATTTCTTGCATATTTCAAGAATATTGATGAGTTTGGCATCACCATCTTATGCATTGGCCAAATTTCTTTCCGTTTTAGATCATAACCTTAGCATATTTGTGATCTTAATAGAATATGTGTTATGCTCTTGTTAACATATTATTTAGCCTATTAACATACTCAATAAGCTATTGATTCTGTGCTATTATCACTTTGCCACTATTATTTTTCGATATAAATACTATAATGTTTTTTGGAACTCCTGATGAACATATTGTCATGCCATTAGTTCGCATAATCTGTACGATTAGCAGTCTAACTGCAATATCTAAAAATATTTAATTATCAAAAAACATTCCCTAACATATGTATATGAGCTATAAAACCATTTGAAATCTATTTCAATACCACAGTATGATAAAATAATCATTACTATATAGATTATTTCACTTTCTTATAACTTGTAAAAAAGATAACTAAAACAATGTGTTTAATTCACAATGTTCTAATACCATTGTCTAATGTAATATAATGGTTGAGTTAAAAATGTCATTTACTTAATTTAGATATGATCAATAAGATATTGATGGTTTCATATGGAAATGAGTATGAGGTTGAGAAGAAAATGAAAAGTTTTGAGTCTACTCATTTCATTTTTTATAAGGTATGAAATTCAAAAATGATCCATTTATTGAAATTCCTCCAAGAGGAAGTTTAGTGCTGTTTATCTTTCAAGCTATCTTAGGGTTAGTTTGTCTTCCATTTTTTGTCATCATTTTCTCACTTTCATTCATCAATTTCATAATTGCATCACTTATTCCTAGCAAAATCATTCGCAGAGCACTGAACAGGATCTCTTCGTTCTGTCTTTTCAAGGTTATTCTCATTTTATTTGGTGAAATTCACACAGATATCAAACCAACGGCATTAATCGAAAATTACTTCGAAGAAGAGGAAAATCCGAGGCCTCATGAAGGTGATATCATCATCAGCAATTGTATTTCGTATATAAGTCTATTTTGGTATCAATTTATGTATTCACCTTTATTTGTGTTCCCCGTCTCTCATGAAATGGTTGTATGCAAGTCCTTCTTCCCGCTTTTCGGTAATTTAATCGCTGGCACATCGATATATAAAGGACCTCGAATTCATATTAATCATGCGCTTAAAATGGCGCGAGACAACTACCAACCTGTTGTACTGTTCCCAGAAGGAGGTTTTACGAATGGAAACTCGATAATCAAATTTTTCAATTTTACAGCAAAACTTAAATTCAATGATCAATTCTTTATATTCGGATTGCATCACAAACATGGAATCGTATCACCTTGTACTTTCGAAGGGGATATTGGGATGCATATATTCATGATGCTGGGAAGACTTGGAACTTCTCTCACAATACTATCTGCTTTGCCTCAGGATATACCAAAGCTTGATGATGAATTTGTCGAGAATTCAAGAAAAATCATGGCAACACTATTGAAGGTTCCATTATCTGAGTTAGATATTCACTACAAACCTGGTTATGATGCATAATTCATTCTTTTTTATAATTTGATGATCTTTAATAAATATATTGTTTGTATATTAGCAAGCAAACTATGAACTCCCAGTATGTGTGAGTTATGTGTAATAATGTGAAGAAGAATCATTCCTTTATTGTTAAATTAATGATATCAAAAAAATCTATTTGTAAGATCTGCAAATTCACAAATGAATAAATTAGAAAAAAGCAAATATTGGTAATGATAAAACATATCATTCAATCAAAATCAAAAATATGGAATTTTAATAAATCGATTTATGTGATCTACAATCTTTCAAATAAATATCTATTGCATGGAATGATGATTTATAATAATGGAACTATTCAGATAGCAATGATAAAAATTTTGAAAGTTTGATAATTCGATTTATGTGATCTCCAATCTTCCAAATGAATATACCTTGTATACAATGATTGATCGTAGTAATTGATTGCTCCAAATACTAATAATCAAAAACTTGGAAAATTTAAAAATCGATTTATGTGATCTGCAATCTTCCAAATGAAGATACATTGTAACGTATAATTGTGTGTAATGATAAAATTGCTCAAATGGAGATATTCAAAAAATCGATAATTTTTTTAATGCCGAAAGCTCACTTTTGTCGAATAAATTGGTTCTATCACAGATGTAATATATAAATTTACCAAAATCTCAAAGAATCATAAAGGACGATAGAGCGGTTATGGTCGGGCCTTTCGATGTCCGGCAAAGCTCAATCTGCTGCTAAGACTCTCGCCCAGGGTCAGAAGAAGGAGGTCACAAAGACACGCAACTTCACAAAGTTCGGCAAGAAGGCCGCTCAGGTCCTTCCAAAGCGCCCAGCTTACGAACATAAGGCCGTCCAGCCAGTCTCCCTTAAGCGCAACGACTACAAGATCATCCGCGGCCCAGTCACATCAGATAAGTCAACAGTTAAGATCGAAAACGAAAATACAATGACTTTCTGGGTTGATATCAAGGCTACAAAGACAGAAATCGCTGCTGCCTTCAACCGCCTCTACAAGGTTAAGCCAGTTAAGGTCTGCACAGTCATCACATCCAAGTTCGTCAAGAAGGCCTTCATCCGTCTTCCAGCTGATGTTGAGGCTATGAACATTGCCACCGAAATCGGATTCGCATAAACCTTATGCAGTATGCATCTTTTTTATAATTAAATGCGTTCGAAATTTCGTTTTTTTATGAAATAATTTAAAAAATAAAAACAATAAGTCAGTCTTTGATAAATTATTTCATATTCCTGTAGAACTTCTAAATCTAATGAGATCTTAGTTTAATATGAAATGCAATTTTGAAGATTTGTTTTGATGTAATCATCTTTTAAGGTATTAAAATAATCTTTATAGATAATGTATTTATGTCATTTATTTTTGAATTTATTATGTTTTGACTATGATATTAACAAAATATTTTTATTATCAATGAATAATTGATATTTCGTTGTTAATATATATTTTCATAGTTTTGTGTATATTAAATAGATTGAAATGAAATGGAAAAAAACAAGAGAATTGAGAGATAACATCAAATATTTACGTAATTTAATTTGGAATAAGGGCTGTTGTAGCATCCTGAGCTGCGGTGAGTTGCTTTAAGAAAGCCTCTGCCTCATCTGCTGTGAATTCAACTTCGTTCTGTGATCCATCGTTTAATTTGAATGTGAATGTCACAACAGGCTCTTTGAGATTCGAAATCTTGCTTGTACCGAGAATGAGAGAAGCAGACCAATCGAAATCGACGAGATTGTGCTCAATTGCCTTTTCTTTGAGGAAAACTTCGTATGATTTGAGGAGCTCTGCGATCTTTTCTGACTCTGGGCAGCCGATTTCAGCGAGCAATGAGGCACGTTTTTCTGCTGGCTGTTTATACATAAAAGATGTTGCCAGTTTTATTTTTTCGATTTGGGCGTCTGTTAAATTGTGTGTGGATTCGCTTCCTGCCAGAATGCTTTTCCACGCTTCTGTCGGTGAAGGAATCTGCTTTAAGAAGGAAAGTTCACTCATTCCAATATTGTCAGTTTTTTGGCACTTTTAATTATATATATGATATATATGCCAAATGCATTTCTTCATTTTTATCATATTTAATATATGCTCACTCTGTATTTCACTTTTTGTAATATAACTTTCCTTCAATTCTCATTTTTTGGTTCAATTCATCAAATTTCATTCTTTAATCATCAATTTCAATCAATATCATTCAGATAATATGAATACTTTACCTATTACATCATAAATCTTTTATATTTGGATCTAATTTCCATTTTTATTATTGATTCATTCAATATTTTCCTGATTTTCCATCGAGTAGATAAGAATTAATCCACATTGAGGAGCAGAATGAAATATATAAATAATTTAGCTATAATTCATAAATTATATTTGGAATATGAAAAATGTTTTTGATTCTCAATCATCTGCATAAATTGCATTTGATAATATATCTAATTAGTTATATGTATTTTAAATTTATTGTGATTAATATCTTCTTTCTTTAAAATTTTGAATAATAAAGATTGATTTAAATGAAAAAAGTATAAATTGACAAATTTATTCATGAAACAGATAATCCAACCAAACAATAATACTAACAATAACAACCAAAAGAATACTAGTTGTCGTAATGGCAAATTTTCTATCTTCAAACATAAATGAAATAATATTAGATAGAGTAGGTGAATATAGAGCCTGCTGCGCAGGCTCAACAGACTCACCATTATCATCAACCTCTATCTGATTAATTTTAATAATTGCATAATTATTATTAGTATCTGTGGTATTTGTGTATGTAACCCCAACAATCTTATAATAATATGCCAGAACATTTCCGTATTTCTTATATAATATTGTGTAAATGTGAATAGATGACTCGCTAAGTTCTCCATACTCAGGAAGAGTGAAATTCGTTGATTCTTTCTGTCCATTGATTTTGCCGTATGTTGGGTATATCGTTGGATATGGGAATATAGTCGAGAAATTAGGTGCTGAACTAGAAACATCGAAAAATGTTGAAACATTTGAGCATAGTGGAACTTGATTGCCATTGAAGAGGAATGGTGTGAAAGTTTCTTCTGCTTCGTTTAAAAATGCAATAATAGGCTTTCCTGAGCCATAACCGCTTCCTTTCTCTGAAATTGAAGGAACTTCTTTGATACTTGGTAGGGAGAATATGAACTGATTCTTTATTGATGCATCTCTGATGTTAAATCCCTGCTGTGTAACTTCGAGTTTCATTCCATTTATTTTATTTTGGCAATCTGCGCCATTACAGAACCGAGATGGGAGTAAATTTGTAAAATCGTTGTTCGGAACTAAAATTGAGTCGTAAACGCAGCTTGTGCTGTATGAAAATCCTAATTCTGAATTTCTAACGGCATAAGCTGCGTTACAATATATAGAATTGATGCCAACGGGGATATAAAGTATGTCCACGGATGTGTTCGGGCGCATGTATGGGTCTGTCTCGTAAAATTTAATTTCAGCCAAATAAGGAGTCACAGGATGCACTGTGTATTTGATGTATGACTGAAGACCGAAGTCAGACGGGCGGTAGTTGTATATTTCATCGCTTGTCGTGAAATGTTTCTTAACATAATAGCATTTTAATTTATTAATTGTTTGTGTTTCGATGCCTCTCGTTGATTTAACGACGCCATCAGTATCACATCTGATGGAATACACGCTCTCTTGAGATTCTGGTAAGCAAAATTGAGATTTAAACTTTGATATTGACGAAGAATTGCAATCTAAATCGCAACAGCAATATAAATCGCATTTGTCCGACACATCGCAGTCGCATGGATACTGGATGTCGTAGTCAGAGTCCCTTGCGAAGACTGTCGGCGAGAAGAATAATAAAGGAATCATTTTTTGGAATTAGAAAACGGGCGTCCTCAAGTTAGGGTTACACAAAAATAAGAAGGTGTCTTTGACATATAATATTTTACATGACAAAATAGTTTAATCTAATAAATAATTTATATTTAAAATCTACTTCAGCATTGTTATCTAAATCTTTAATTTTTTGCGTTTTGACTATACTCTAATTTATAAATATGATAATAAACAGTTTTTGATTTACTACTCACCGATGAATCAAAAATATGGTTTAATTCTAACATAGATCATGGTTGTTGGAAGTCATCACTAACAACATTACTGAATTGCGGGAAATATGGATTGCACCATTCGATTTTTTCGAACCACCACCTAACAAGCCATGGAAGCTCATCGCTGAAGGCAGATGGATGCTCGGCAATCGCGTGATACAATCTCCAAACTAATGGAAAGATAATCAATGCGAGAATCACATCAACGGTATAGTGGAGCCTTGTAAGAACAATGAGGGTGACAATGGTTATGAGACCAACCCACATAACATATCTGAACCATCCTTTGTAATAATGATCAACAACAAGTGTAGCCATGAGGAGAGCCATGGTGTGTCCAGAAAAAATCATGTCTCCACATGTAACACCGCCTAACATGAACGTGAAAACATCCCATGGCCACCACTTTTTGTTAACTTCATCACGCTTTGGACATCTCGCACTGGCATCAGGCAAAAGAGTGACGCAGTTGCATATATCTCTCAACAGGAAGGTGAAAGCAAATATAAAAACAGCTCTGCGAATGATAATCAACGTTTCGAGTCGTAATGGCCAAATAAAGTGTATAACTGCACCAAAAACGAGAGCTCCCATCAGCAAATCGACAATAAGATACGTATTCAAGTAATAATTCTCTTTATGAAAAAAGTCTCTTATGCGGTAACTGTCTGGTCTGTTGTCGTTGACGAAAACCAAAACGTACGAAGTGATGATGAGAACAATGACTTGGAATATAACTGCGTACAAAACACCTAAAAAATATTTCGTCTTCAAAAACCACTTGAATTTCTCCCAGCAGCTGCCCTCCCTGGGGTATGGCGGGGCGTTGCTTGGAAGGTACTTAACGAACTGGGTCTCGTCGAACCTGTTTTGCACCGGAATCATTTTTTTAATTATTTTGGATTTGAAATTTCGGTTTATTTGTGTTTAGGTAGTTGATTTACAGCCAAAAATCGATTGTTGCATTTTTACAATTAAGGCTCCAATTCCAAGTACTCAAATTTTAAGCTTCACTCTTCTTCTCTAAAAGTCTAATCAAAAGACTTTAAAGTATATCTAGATGTATACATACCAACTATACTTTATACCACGGTTGTATGCATATCCAGCGAGCACCTGGATAGTGAGAACGAAAAATTGATGTTTTCAAAATTTTCATTTTTACTGAGAAAATATCATTAACTTGCAATTTGCTCTCTGTCGCATTATAGTATATAGGGTATATATAATATATATTAATATTATTGGACTCTGCTTTGTGAATATTAAGTTATAAGAAGCAGAATGTTCAATTTTGAAAAATTAATATCTCGTTCAATATTGAATATAATTTCTTGTTACTAATATGGCGAAGAACCACCATGATTTCCTTTATATTTATTAGATAAAAGTATTGTGTTATAAATAAAATAACAAAATTTAGTTACGAGATCAATGTTTGAAAAATTCACAACGGCAAAAACAATTATCCTCAGTCTACTTCTGTCACTTTCTGCAGAGACAGGTACAGAATCACCCTATGTGGTTCACATATTCCAGAAAATTTTTATAACAAGATATAAAATCAGCTATACCACCGTGAAAGGCGAAAATTCAACTAGAATTATCTCAATATATAAGAAGAAGGTACAAAAATCCCAGTAGTGGTAATACTAGCTCATAATGTACTACAACTTGCTCGTTGAGACTATATCCAGGTCCAGATTTCTTGATGGAATGAATTCAATTTTGGAAATATGGTGCTATAAAAGTGAGCTTCCCAGCCTTCCAGAAATTCTTTATCCTCAGTCCACTTCGGTTACATTCTCGAGAAAATTCTATAGATTGCTCCTATGCTAGTGGTTTTGCCCAGAAAAATTTTTATAGCAAGTTATAAAACGATTTAAACTGCAATTTTCATGAATTTGAAAAAAGTGACATTATTACTGAAGTTCAATGGCAAAAGCCATTGACTTGTTTCTACAGTTAATATTCAATGCATATTTCCGAACTGGCTCTATTAGTTTTTGAATCCATACGTTTTATCTGATAAATTCGTACATACGACAAAATATGAGCAAGAAAATGAAAATCATGAGCCGAAGATTATATTAAAGTGAAAATAGAGATAGCACATGATGTATTCGAAGAAAATGTAGTTTATTAATCTTGCCATGCACATTAATAATAAAAATAATTTGAATTCGAACATATGAAAGAAAAATGGAGGAATCCAGCAATGAATGATATCCATAGATACGAATGGAATACTTTAGCACGGCTCTTAAACAACACTTCGCAAAATCAATATCAGATCAAATTGAATAAATGATATTTTTATTTCATAACATAGTTTTGCTCATGTGTTGGATGTCTATAGTGATAATATGAAACCAATTCCCAAATTATGTAGTATAACGGAAAATATAAAATTTGATTATCCTTATTTATTGGCCTTATCAGCCTCTTAACTCATAAAATATACTATATATCAGTATATCATTATATATAAATGAAAATAAGCTGTGGGAGTGGAGCCTTAAAAGTGACAATCAGTTTTTAATTGAATAAGGTTAATGCAAACCTTTTCTGTGTTTGACAATAGTTTATGATAATCATTATCTTAAAAGATGGGAAAAGTTACATCGCAACCAACTATATCATCCACTAAAATATTCCAGATGTTATCTATGATTTTAATTGAAATATGAAATCAAAATCACGAAAATCATATTAAATACAGTTATTTAGAAATCTGAATCAATATATATCCGATTTCTAAGAATTGTTGCATTGTATTGATTGGCTGATTCCATAATTTATCTTTGAAATATGCAATATTAAATAACATTAATCAGATTGAGGTATAATTATATTGAGAAAAGTGAAGCTGTACTGATGTATAATAGTTTAGTGAATTATATTAAGTTATTTAGAGTTTTGAAATTTCGAAGATAAATAAAGAAAGATGCTGTTTTATAACAACTGATGAAGTCAAAACCTTTTAGTTCAATAAAAATATTTTAAAAAAAATCATAGATTATCCAATAGGCAAAATAAACAAATATATAATCTATAAATAAAAAACAAGCTTATCTCCTTCTCCTCCTTGATGCGTTTGGCTGTGGAACTGGCAAATCCAAGTCGTCGCCGCCCTGGTTCTGCTGCTCCTGTTCTTCCTCAACGATAGGAAGCTCCTCGATTGTGTTCTTGTAAACGAAGCCCTTTGCATCACCGTCAAAAGTTATAACCATTGTACTGATATTATCTTTCGATCCAAGAGCGAAAGCAATGTTTCTAAGTTTAGCAGCTGCATCCATTGCACTTGTGGATTGTCTGATAACATCTGCTGCGCGCTCGTCTGTGATGACATCCCAGACACCATCGCAAGCAATGATGAGACCGACGTCGTCTGGCTCAATCACTGTAGCCTGGACATCGGGCTCTACGTAAATTCCAGGCTGGTTCAACCAGAAGTCACCGAGTGTACGAGCAACAGCGAGCTTTCTACCAATTCTGCCTTCGACGTTGACAGTGAGGCCTGCCTCGCGAAGTCTTGCGTATTCTGAGCGCATTGTCGGCTTGTAGTCGGTTGTGAGTCTCCTGGCGCCGTTCTTTGTGACGAGAACGATTCTTGAGTCACCGATGCCGGCAGTGTAAATAATTTTGCCCTTGATGAATGCTGAAACGGCTGTACAGCCATCCTTGATGTTGAGGGCCTTGAGTGTCTTGTTGATACGTGTGTATGCCTTAGGAATTCCATGAATAATCTCATCTTCGGACTTGTTAACGCATCTCAGGCGCATCTCGTGGTGGAGGCAGTGAGCGGATGTTGCAGCAGCGACAGCACCTGTGTGGCCATCGAAAAGGGCGAACAAATACTGATCGTTCTCATAGCTTTGGTAAGTAATCGCATCTTCCATTGTCGGACGTACACCCATTGTGGCAGAGTAACCGATTCCGAATCTCTCATTCTGCGAGAAGTTCTGATCGGTCATCAAGTGGAAGCAAAGCGGTGGAATGTGTGATGGTAAGTATTTCTTTGAATTCAGCATCTCGAAGCACGAAAGTGGAGATGGGTATTCAAGAAGACCTGCCAATGTTGATACGAAATCGATATCTAATGGGTTGTTGTTGAGACAGATGAATTTAGCTGAAGGGAAGTGAGATGGATTGAATTCAGTGATCTCGTTGCAGTCAAGGTTGATAGATGTCGCTGATGGGAGGTCGTAATCGAATGACTTGAGCTTGTTGTAGGACATATCAAGGACGTTGATCGTATTCGGGAAGTCGAAGTCCTCTGGGATCTCTGAGATGAGGTTATGGGCCATGGAGAAGATCTTCAGCGATGTAAAGAGTGAGAAGAACTTTGGAAGCGACATAAGGTGGTTATTTGAAGCATCAAACGTCTGAAGGAAGAAAAGCGAACCGAGAGCTGATGGAAGTGACGATAATTCGTTGTTAGAGCAGCTCAAAGAACGAAGCTGCGAATATGAGAAAACGCACTTCGGGAAAACTCTGAATTTGTTACCAGAAATGTTGAAGTCCGAGATCTTCCTACAGTTGGAGAGCGATGGCGGCAATTCTGTCAACCTGTTGAATGAAACGTTGAAGTCTGCAAGGAACGAGCAGTTGCTGAAGCAGTCTGGGATCGAGCTGAGCTGGTTGAACGAGAGGTTAAATGTTCTGAGATGTGAACACTGCAAATTGGGGAACTCCTCTAATCTGTTGTTCGTCATCGACAAATAGTCCAAGTTTGTGACATGAATGAAGGACTCTGGTAATTTGGTGATGCAGTTGAAGTCGAAAATGAGACGTGAAAGCGCTGGTTTCTGCGGGAAGCAGTTGGCCACTTCGATAATTGAGTTGTTGTTGGCGATGAGCTGTGCAACCTTTCCCATTGATGCAATGAAGTTCGGGCCAAGCTGGGAAATGTTGTTGTGCGAGATATCAATGGCTGTGATTGTTTCTGGGAGATTGATGTTAAGTGGACCACTTATTTCACAGTGGCTGATGGAGAGCGCTCTGAGGCCGTTTGTTTGGAGGACTTTCATCGGGAACTCTTTGATTGGGTTCGTATTAAAGCTGAGAGAGATGCAATTCAACGGCTCTTCTGGTTCCCATGTCTCTATGTCGTTAAAGTAGAGGTTCAACTGCTTGAGAATCTGTGGGAGCAGTGCGGTATTAAGCTTGGTGAAGTGATTTCCGAATAACGATAATTCTTCCAAGTGCTCGAACTCATCAAAGTAATCTGGAAGTTCTGTAAGCTTATTTCCATCGAGGTGAATTGATCGCACCGTGTAAATCCACGTTGGTTTGATTTTTGGAAGCTCTTTAAATTCGCCATGCGTTAACTTTATGCAATCGAGGTTTGGCACGTTGAGGTTCCAAACATCGTCAAGACAGAGGTTAGGATTGAAACTTAAGTCTAAAGTCGTTAACGCTGGTTTAAACATAAACGAAAATTTCGTAAGATTGCAAGCCGTGAGATTAAGGGTTTGTAAGTTTTCGAAATTTACGAAAGATTCCTTTGTAAGATTTGTCAGATTATTTTCAGTCAAGTCTAAATGCGAGATGCAGACGTAACTTTCGAGACCTGGGGGCAGCGTTGTAAGCCCGCAGTCAGCGAATCTCGCCCTGCTGATTTTCTGAAGAAGTTCGGGGACAAACGGAATGCTTTTAACATTTTTGTTGACAAATTCGAAGCTAGAGAGGTTCGGGTTCATGAATATACCAATATCGACGTTTTCACGAAATACCATCCGATTATCATTGATCGGTTGACTCATTGATGCTGATATTTCGTTGTCTTATATAAATTTATAGCAATAAAGGGATAAAATTTTACCCCTCACTCCTTTTTGTTGAGAAACTTCTTTTTGACCAAAATCACATCCTATATATGATGTAGTATAGTTATTTGAAGTAAGAAATATATATATTATATTTTGACTTCATAAATATCATCCACACATATATGTATATCCAAATATGCAATTAAACTGATTAAAATATAAAAAGTGATATGATAACTTGCTTTTTGTTAACAAGTTTTATGCGAAAATTCTGGATTTGGATACCACTTGTGTTATCGTTTTTATATTATAATATTCGTATATTTTCAATACTTTATTTGGCAAAAAGTGGGAATTTTATGTTTTGTCTTGTAAATTGGCAATTTTAAACGTTTTATGTCAAATTTCTTTATTTGTTATTCGGATAATAAACATAGAATATGCATAGTTGGTAGTGTAGCGTATAATAATCCGTCGAATGAAAAGTGACATGTAAAGTGATGTTTATAAAATTAGAGGGGTAGGGTCTCAATCATAAAAGTGACAAATATGATTTTGCCGTTTTCTTACAAGAGCGAAGTCAAGAGAGACTGCGACTGTCTCAAAGACAGCATGAGGATGGGTCCCCATGGTGTCTTTGAGACAGTCGGAGCTAGTTTTTGCTACTCCAGGACGAAATCGGAATTTCAATAATTTAGCTATATATGATATGAAGAAAGTTTGCTCAAAGTTTGAATATTTGTATCAATTTTCAAAAGTTGTTTGTGAAGTGAGCAGATGATGTGTATTGAAAGCATGCGTGTTTTCGGTTATATTTATCATATTCAATTTTCTTACAAAGAGATTTTGAAAGTGATATTTGAAATAAAAAAAATATTGAATAAAAATGAATTTCAACCAAATATATGTCATTTTCATTAACCAAGGTCATCATTTATGCGATTTTAATAGGATATTGATTTTTTGCAATTACTTTAAAAAAATAAAGTTTGTAGGCATCCTTTGCACCAGAACATACCTGAAATGCTAACATCATGTCTGATTTGGTGCAAAGAATGCCTACACACTCGTCCAGGACGAAATCAGCTAAATTATTGAAATTCCGATTTCGTCCTGGAGTAGCAAAAACTTGCTGCGACTGTCTCAAAGACACCATGGAGATCCATCCTCATGCTGTCTTTAAGATAGTCTCAATTATTTTTTCATGAAGTCACTTTTGGAGTCACGCCCTTTTTATTATATGTCGGATTCATCTGTCAAATTTGACATGTAAAGTGTCGCTTTTCGTTTGAATAACAATGGATCAATATTCTTTGAATAAAGATCAACAAATTTAGGATCTCCGCACAATTAACCAAACTCTTAACTAGTAATATATACTTTGGAGGATACTAAACATGGTATTCCCGTTTTGATCTAAAATTAACAATGCTATTGTCTATTGTAGCCGAGTTGAAAAACATCTTGGTCAAATGGAATTGACATGTAAACTATGGAATGATTCATCAAAACTCATCGGATGAGACTTGTAGATGAGGACTTTATACAATGAATTCTCTCATTCCTAGCATTGTCGAGTTTACATATGAGGCTAATTTCTTGAAGCAATTGGCATTGTTTTGCAATCTGAAATTTTATGTGATAATATTATCTAATACCTAAAATAAATCTTGTTCTTCGATTTTGAGCATAAAAAATTATTCTAATTTCATGAATTTGCATGAATTTTTAGAATTTATCATTTTCATCGGAATAATCTTTCAGCCTTATACTCCAAATTTGATTCGAAAAAACATGTACAGAGAGTTACCGAATGGAAGCATGAACATAGCAATGTCCGGACTTTAAATATTTCAGATATTACAATATTTCATTCATCCTATATTCATTAAAAAAGCTCATCCTAGCACACATTAGATTCACAAAGCAACAAAATTTACAGCCAGAATGGTCTCGCATACAATTTACATATTTTTTTAACAGATATCAAAAGGGATTTTAAATTATTCAGCGTAACACATAAATATTGCATTACAAAAAGATAGTATAGTTGAATATACATCTAATTCTGCGTATATTATTGACTTATAATCGAATAATGTATTATCGAGATTTCAATCTTGAACTTAAACACATCACTTTAAGAGAGCAGTTGTACATTTGATATCATATAATTGCTCTAGCTCTAAAAAGTATTTTAGTGTTTTAATATTTTTTGTTGAGATATTTTTCAGCAAATAATGATTAAGTTTGTTGTTTTGTTGATTGATATAAGAATTGCTGAAACAAACTTTTGTTTTAAATCATTTCGAAAGACTTAGCAATAACATCTATGAAGATATATCATCATTCCTCACTCCATGAAAAAAATGTTAAAAACTAAAAATCGATTTTTGGGAAATATTTAGATACTCCACATTACACAGATAAATTTTATTAAAGAAAAAATCCCAAAAAATTTTTCATTCAGCGATCAAATAAAAATAATAATAAAAAAATGCAGTTCTCAGCAACTCCGCAGTCATTTTTCGAGAACAAGCTTGGAAAGACTCACTATCGATTAATCGAAAATGAGGGAGCTCAGCTTGTTTGCATGTTGCCTGGATTTTCCCTTCCTACGACTGTTTATACAGAATTTGGCTGCTCGATCGCTGATATGGGATATTCTGTGCTTATCATGGACTACTTCGGCCGTGGTTTTAGTGTACCTGCATCAGAAGACACAGAATTCACTCCTGCGTTATTTGCAAAACAATTTATCTCGCTTCTTCATTATTTAGAAGTCGATCGCTGCGATTTGATCGCTTTTTCATTCGGAACATTGGTTTCTTCTCATATTTCTTCATTAGAACCAAATCTTATTTCAAAATTAGTTCTTGTTTCGCCATTTAAGTTTTTACAAAAGCCGGCCCGTCCATTCCAGCGTTTGATCCTTACAAATTCATATGTAGGACCATTTATTTTACGCCAATTCGCCGCTCAATTTATTCCCGATGAAATTGCAACACAGGTCGATGCTCACAAGAATCCAGACTTATTCTGGTCCCTTGTTTCAGTAACAATGCAAGAAATCGATTACAATCCACACTATTTCAAGGCTACATCTTCGCTTTTAAAGGTTTTGGATGAAGCAACAATAGATACAGAGCTTATACCTCTACGTCAAAATCCATTCAAGACATTAGTTTTGTTAGGTGAAAAAGATACCACAATTGATATCTCAAAATCTGAACATTGGTGGACTCAGCAACTTCTTAACGCTAAGGTTGTACACGTTCCTGATGCTGGACATCTTTGCTTTATCGAAAACGAAGAAACTGTATTTAATACTATAATTCAATTCCTCAGTAACTAAAATAATCATTGTTTTGTATCATAAAATCGCTGGCTGTTTAAAATAACTATAAATATAAGAAAGTTTTTATTCTATTTTGATATTCTTTATAAAAAAACGTTTATGAAACATAATAGATTTATAAGAGAAAAGTATCTCAGGTGAAAAATTATAACTTTGAACATAACAAACAAATACACGAAAATAATATTAATTATTGGCAAGGAGTTGGAATTAATGTAGAAAGCATTTGATCATCAATTGATCTAAGCTTTGTAATATAATCTGGAAGTGTTGTTCCGCAATTATTGTCCTCAACCAATGATTTAATAATATGTTTTGCACAATCAATCAATGTTGATTCATATGTTTGCATATTCTTCACATTTACAACATTGAAGTCAGTCGGAATCAAAACGGATTTATCACTCAGTCTTGAAGTGATTTTTGAAGATAATGCTTGTGGATAAAGGACGAAAGGAAGTGGAATACCTAAAATTCGCGAAATCTCTCTGATGTAGTGTGTAGCAAAGCCAAGGTAAGATCTCATCTCGTTAAATTGAGTGACATTCGATGGTGTTCGTGTGTAATTAACTGAGCAAAAGTTCTTTGTTTCGGTGAATGGGAATATAACGATGAGCTCGTTTAATGCGAGTGTTCTATATTGTTTCATCTTTTGATAATAATCTTTGTCCGGTTCTTCAAGTTTCCTTCTATCTTTGTTTGCTTGGATATGTGCTTTGAGTGCATCAACTGCGACTATTCTGTCCTGTTCATTTTGAGTTATAATTGTTGCTGCTTGCATTTTTTGATTTTGATCAATAAATTCATGCTGAACTCTTCTCTTTTCTCTCATACTTTGTTCGTACTGAAGCTTCAACTGTATTAATTCATTGAGATCCAATCCAGAGTCTGTCAACCTATTCTTTGTTTCTTCGAATGATTGTTGTGCGTTTTCGAGTTCGTCTAACTGTGTTTTGATCGAACAAACATTGCGATAGTCAAGAGTGAGGATGAAATCGACGTTGAATTTGATGACTTCGTCTGTAATGAAATTTGGATCAATGAAAAATCCATAATTAAACTCCAGAACAAAGACGTTCGGTGGTAACTTCGCTGTTTTAAGAGGGCCCAAGAAGACAAGTTTCGATAAGTTGTAAACTTGTTCTTTATCGAAATATAAAATCTTAAAAATTTTCGATTCTGTGTGAAATTCTTTGAACTTATCGAGAGAATCAGCCGTCCAAGTCAGTTTGTTATCAACTTGGACACCATTATTTAAATAAATTTCATTTCCATCGATAACTAGAGTCAATGTTGGGATTGTGTCAACCTGCTCTTCAACAAGCATAGAAACTGCAATGATGTCACTAATTTTGAAATCAACAGGGAGAAAAACACACTCTATATTTTCTCCCATATTTTTTGAAAAATTGCCAAAAAGCAAAAATCTAATATTTGATAATCATACACAATAGCGTAACCAAAAAACTCTAAAAATTGGAAGTTCATTTTATTGCAAAACCATCTTTACAATATGTACTTGTTAATTTTTAATTTTACATAACAAATATCATATTTACATGTCAATACTGTTTTGGTTGAATGTCAGATATCAAATATGAGCTTTACATGTCAGAAATTACATCACTACCAATTTAAGAAACAATAATGAATAATGATCTCGATAAATTGAACTTGATCCAGTTATATGGAGATAGTAATCTGTCGAACGATCAGATGATGGATCTCAATATGCTGGGAAATAGTGAAAAATATTGGCTTATTCCAGTAAAATGCAAATCATTAGAAAACGGGCCTGAGAAAACACAAGAAATAATAGATGTAATAGTACAAATGTGGGAGCTATTCAAAAATAATGAAGAAATTAGGTCCATTTTCTTTTGGGAATCAGATAATTTTATAGTCATCGAAACAAATTCACTGATAACAAACATCGAAAGTTTCTTTGAAGGCACAGATATCGAAAAGTATATCATTATCGATAAAGAACCAATCAGAATGAACAATTTTGCGAATCTTTTTATCAATCGAATCACTTTATCACAATTACAACCGGGTACAATAGTAAAAATACACGACAATGCAGATAATGGCCAACTTGCACAAATATTTGAAGCAGATTTTCGAGATTTGCAAAAAGTCACTGTGAAAATATTGCCACGCATTGATTACCCCGAAATAAACATGTCAGAAGTGAAACTGCAGAGTGTTATTACTAGAAAGAATCTTGCTCGGAATCCTAATTATGTTGCTCCTGTCGTTCGCTTTTTTGCTGATGTGTTTTCATCAGTAAGCAAGAAAACACAAAGAAGATATCACGGAAAGAACATAGATGTCGTGCTGTGGGATGACAAAGTGTTTTGCGGTAATTTTGAGCTTGCAAAAAAAGATATTCGCAGCATTGAAGTTATCTCTGATATTCCATTGAAAGAATATAAACAATTCGAGACAAGCGTAACTCAATCGGAAAAAGATGCAATGCCAAACTTCGTGAGTGTCATGAATAGGCAAAATCCAAATAGAGTCAGACAGATAGCTAAACCTGTTGTTGCCGAAGTACCACAATTTTTGGCGTCATATCAATTCGATACTATTGAAATTCCTAAACCAAAACCAGAAGACTATGTTTTCATTAAATCGACACAAGAAGTTGTCATATTCAAAGGCTTTTCAGATGAAAAACACAGTAAGCCCTATATTCTTCCATTAGATGTCTCAGAAAGTTATAAACCAGAAGCATTACTGGAAACAAAATTTAAGATGGAACAACTTTTACCATTCTTCGAAGAGCGTAACAAAATGAAGTTTAAACCACCTCCAGCAACATGCGATGTAGGCACGCAATGCATGACAGATCAATTTTGTGCACCAATAGAGAAAGGCTTCAATCCAAAATGCCCTCTTAACGATCTTTCTATCATCAAAACTGAACCAGTTTATATCAATCAACTTTTGGTTGGAGATATGGTCAAATTAGTTGAGAATGAAAAATGCTGTGCTATCCATAAAGTCCTCGAAGACTTACACTACAACATTATTACATTGGACAACAAGATAACTGAAAATGTCGATATTTCTCAATTCATGAGTTTTCCTGACAAGACTCCAATAATTGTCTGCTCCACGAATGATACTTTCGATTCAAGCAATTTCCCTCTAACAAGATATGATACTGTCTTCTATCAGGATGATGTGTATAAGATATTAAATGTTTTCGAGAAAAAGTTATTGATACAAAAACTTCATTCTGATGATGACTCTGTTTTATGGGTTGATTCATCTGAAGTACTCTTCGAAAACCAAAAGCCAAACATTGAAAGAAAGCCAACACTTATTGGAAGAACAATACAGACAAGTATTGGACAGGAATTGGTGATCTGTGATGTGGATTATAACCAAGGAATCATTTATTGCAGTACAAATCATGAAAAGTTTTTCTTAATGGAAAACATCGGAAGAGACTTCAATTTCGTTCATTAACTTATCAAGCTGCAAAAGAGTGTTTTAGAGACCATCCATTCTAGTGTTTATTATGAATTAGAAGTCAAATATTTATTTGATTCAGTTTTAGAAACTAATACTCTTGCAAAGCAAAAAGCCTTTTAGAGGTCATCCATTTAAGAAGAAAGTTAATGATATATGATGTTGAAATTAATTTTTCTTTATTGCTCGAAGAATACAACGAAAATAGAGAGTGCTGGACTAGCTCATATTGCTGCTAGAAAATAGAGAATCAGTGCGAGAAATATTCTCGATAATATGTGTAATATATAGAATTTTGTTTGTTTATTAAAGATGTTATCATCAAGGGATATTATATTTCGCTTATTTCGACGAAATTATTATCTATCGAGAGATTTTTTGTAAAGTTTTCAAATTCCTCTCAATCTTTCAAAACTGAAGCGATTTTGATCGTAAATCAATTGTTACTAAAATTTCAAAAAGTTGAAATCTCCATTAATCGATCCAAACGCATTACACCACCCAAACACTCAGTCGATGCTTCCCAGGAGCTTATCTAAAGAGCAATTGCGCTATGAGATTCACTCTCCATTCATCACATTGCTCAAAATGAGTGTTGGACCGCTAATTTACATGGTAGGCATCGCCATTCATGATGCCATTGACGTTCTATTGATATCTAAAGCGTTCTCAGAGCGCGAAATGACGATTGTTAGCTTTGCTTCAACCATAAGATATTTATGCATGTCCGTTGCAATATATTTCAGCCAAGCATGCATTGCAAAAACGAGTTCACTCATCGGCGCCGACAGATTTTCCTACGCAGCACAGGTCATTGCTGATCTTTATAGACTTTCATTTTTCTCGATGTTGGTAATTCCGATTATTTTCTACTTCGTGTCGAACCCGCTGTTGAAGATAATGGGTTGCTCTGTAGATATGGCGAAAGAAGCCTGCGTTTATCTTTTGCCGATTTTGTGCTTCATGCCTTTGATTTCGACTTTCCAATTATCGTGTGGAACACTGCAATCTGACGGTAGATCTATACTCAGCGGCTTAATGCAACTTACAGCTTTCGTGTTGAACTGTGGCATAATTGGACCAACACTGTTATTCGGACTGAAAATACCATTCAAATACGCTGGATTATCATTTGCTATATCTCAGGCACTCCCCGGACTCATTCTTTCGATTCTAATCTTTAGTGGAAAATTAAGTGATTATTTATCATGGAAATATCTGTGCAAACCACCGATAAAAGAGACTTGGGAGAGTCTAAAAATAGCATCACCATACATTTTGAATGTCATTGCCGGCGTTTTTCCTCCATTATTGTTGATGAACTTAATGCTTTCTGCAGCAGCATCACAAGGTGTGTTCACTTACTGCTGTGCAGTCTTCGCTATATTTTTGAAATTACAGCCACTCGTGAACTGCTTTTCTATCGCTTTTGGCCAAGGAATGCTTGGAAGCGGCAGTTATGCACATGGATCAGGCAACAACGAGAGACTCAAGAAGACATTCTATGGCACTTTCATTCTCACATTGGCAACGCAGGTTATGTTGATGCCTGTTATTTTGTTATTCCCGAGTTATGTTGCTGGAATTTGGCTTAGTGAAAAGCACTCCATCGAATTAAGCGTTATTATGCTTCCAATTCCTTTCTACTCGAACTGGATCACAGCTATTAACGAAACTGTTACTGCTTTGCTCATGTGCATGAGCTATGCATCAACTGCAATGGCACCGAGTCTCGTTAGAGGTGCCTTTTATATTATTTATTCACTCGTTTTTTATTATACAAAGAAAAATGATTGCATGAGAATGATGTATGTTTATGTTCTCAATGATGTTACAATTTTGCTTTTGGATCTTCTCATTGTTATTCGCCCACTCAAAAAGCTCATGAATCCAAAGGTTACAACAGATTTAGTAATGAGTATTGGTTAACCAATATTTTGCGTGATCTGCATTTTTTTGTTAGTTAAACATATTAGTTTTTTTTATTATACATACAAACAAACAATATAATCTACGCAGTTTCAGGTATAGCAAGTCTTTCATATATCTTTTCATTCCGCTTTTTTGATGCTTTGTCGAATAACTTATAAGTAACAAAAACAAGTGCACCGATAATGGCCAAGACGAAGTATATCTTGTATGACCTGTTTTCTTTGATTACTTTCTCGATAATTTTAAGATCACAATGCTTATTGAATCTATGGTTAATATCTATTGCAGAAGTGCCTTGGGTAATGTCATCTTCGACAATGTTTGCTTTTTTACTTATAATCTCATATTTTGATTCAAATATACAATGAATCAGTGATAAGTTGCCTTTCGCACATATGATAACGATTTTCTTTCCAACACCAGAGATATGGAAGAACGAATGAGTGAATTTTGGAGCTGAATAAAACCCAATTGCAGAAAAGGTTCCGTAGCAGCCAATTATGTTCCATTTACCTGCATTAGTGAGTTCGCTGCTGCCCTCAACAAGAATTTCGAACATTGGCGCAACTTGAGTGATTGAATTGTTCATCGCTTGAAAATAATAAATTGTACATATCTTATCACCATGCATGTGGAACATTGGTGTCTTGCAGCCAAATCCTTGCGACTGATTGATTGATTCTATCATAGAATCTCCGATCATTGAGAAAGTTGTTGATTGTGTATCAAAATAACGAGGCGGACATTGGTGGAGGGATGTTCTGTTTAGAATGCAAAACATTTTATCTGGATGAAAGAAAAAACCTTGGCCCGATAGTTTCGTTGAACATGATGTAAAACAACAATCAGAAACCGAAGGTTCTGACTCTCCTGCAATGAGTAAAACAGCTCCGCCATTCGATTTCTTGTTTGTTGAATGACATTCGTAAAATGTTGATTTTTGTATGAGAATTTTACTGTTTACGGTGTCAAAATATAGGGCACCACCTCCATCTTGGTTTGAAGTTTTGCATTTTATAAAGTAACAGTTTATATATGCTTGCTTTGATTGTAAAATCGATCTGAAATGCTTATTGTGTATGGTAATAGGTATTTTAGATGACGTAATTTGTACTGCAGTATCTAAGAAATTAGAAAAATACGAGTTTTGCATAATTGTATCTGTTATTGGTGAAGATGTTGAAATGAAATTTGTGAAGGATTTGGATATAGAACATTTAAACACCATAAAACTCTGTGGTGACAAATGTTGTGCCAAAGTTACCATAGGGCTACGATTCATATTCTGTTGTATTCGCAAAGAAATCAAAGATATATTCATTAATGATAAATTATCACATAGAGAAAGTTGTCACGAAAAAGCAATATTATCTGACATGTAAAGTTGTCAGAATCTCTAGTTTTATGTGTCAAAATATTAATATTTTTTGACATGTAAAGCCCTATAATCATTCAAATTATGTATTAGTTTTTATTTCAAAATCGCGTCTGACGGGAAGAACTGTGGACTACATTGACACAGGTACCACGCATGCTAGTAGCTAAACTCACAGATCTTCCTTTCATACGCCATCATTAAGAAATCAAAGATTTCCACTTCAGAATGCCTCTGAAGAGCAAAATTAAATGCTTGATTGGGACTGGTAGCCAAGGTGCTAGCAATCCAGCCCACAGTTCTTCCTTTCAGAAGCATTCTGTAAAGTAAATCGCGGATTATTTCGAAGATCGAGTCTGAAAAGAAGAACTGTGGACTGGATTGCTAGCATTTTGGCTACCAGTCCCAATGAAGCACTTAATTTTTCTTTTCAAAGTAAATTTTAACAAATATAGGATATCATTCTTCCAATAATCATTTATAATCACATGCCACATAAATATTTATTTGTCAAATCTACATGTTTACATGTCAGATACTATCACTTTTTCGTGACAACTTTCGGTACGCAACAGAAAGGTTTAATTTTTAATATTTTTTTTATTTTCATGAAAATTAAGAGTTTTAATATTGACAATTTCAGAATATTAGTTTTTTCTCCATATTTTATCAGATGACCAAAGATTCCTTGAATTTGTTAAATTGATAAATTCTGCGAAGAACATAATTTCTTCCTCATGGGACACTCAGCAATAGGAAGACCGCCTTCTATAGGTTCTAAAAGACATCCGATTGATTGAATATACTGTTGTTGTATATATAGCAAACATTTAATTCAAAAAAGTCCATAATATGTTGCAATTCTGATATCCATGAATCCTGTCAACATCAGACATAATGCGGAAATGAACTTGATACTCACGGCTGATCAAATGAAATAGCTCGAAGATCTTTATGCAGACTTCAAATTCGAGATTACAAAGAAACATATTATTGATCCATGAGTTTCTTGAGATCGTCATCATATTTGTAAAACCCTAAGGTTTCATCTCGAATGAGATTTTCTTCGGTTCTTCAACTTTGCAATCTTTTCTTGTTCATAGAGATGTCGCTCAGCAATCTTCTTGATCTCTTCATATTAGAAAAACAGCTTTTTCTCGAAATTTACTCGATTAATCACCAATTTTTATTTGATAAAACAATTGCATATATACCACCCAGTCAATTTAGAATTTTTCATTACAAATCTAATATATTTAAAGGCAAGATATTCCAGATGATGCAAATGACAAAATCAAGAAGGAAACAATTCAGTGATGATTCAACTCTGAAATGTGAAGAGCAGCTCCATGTTATTAGATGATGGTGAATATGAAGTTTTGCATAGTTGATTTTGTTATTGGTGAAAATTGATCATCTTTATGATATGAGAAAAATCATTCACATATTATCATCATTGTGATATTGTATCAATCCTTCACATTTCATCATCATTGTGATATAAATATCCATTACCAATTGCAATCGAAATGAAATCTCTCGAAATCGTTCAATATTTAGTCGATCATGGAGCTGATGTCAACATGAAACTAATGAATTATTAATATTTTATCATTATGATATTACATCAATCATTCACATTTTATCATCATTGTGATATAAATATCCATTACCGATTGCAATCGAAATGAATTTTTTCCAAAGCGTTCAACTCTTAAAATCAAAGGGTGCTTTTGAATTTCTGATGTAGCTATCATAAACTCTATGCATCTATTTTGTTTTCATATGAGTTACGTCTCTGCAAGCTCATGCAGCGAGTTCGCCATTAAGCACGCCAACATTTTTAAAAGAGGAGAAGACAAACTATACCGAAATTTTTTGGTATAGTTTGTATTTTTGACATTTTCTCGGCCAATAATCAACATCTTGCCTTATAGTAATACAGGAAGATGCGCAATATGTTTTTCCATGATCTCTGAGAGTTTGAAGCGATTCTAAAATTTCATCCTGAATCTCGAGATATCATGAAACTAAAAATATTTATATTAGGAAATATAATTGTTAGGTTATGATAGTGTAGGTGACAGCTCATAAAAGAGTGAAGTGTGTATTGTAATATTTCCTAATTTCTCTCTCAACAGATTTTAAATCTCGGTGTTAAAATGTGGTATTAACATTGACACATTGAATCTAGAATATGTGAAGTATATTTTATATAAATTCAAATCTATAACACTATATACGCCTTCAAGATAATGAAATTAAAATTGCCAATTACATAAAATGTGTGTTATTAACTAATGAATGGTGGGTATAGAATATATTGATGGGTATAAAATGTATTATCTAGTTAATGATCATTGTTATCGCTGCATTGTCGAGATACACTCTAAAATAATATCTCAAAAGTGACTGAATACCGATGTGTTATTTGGAGTGCATCACATCAAAAAGATCATAAGCAGCATATCAGTTATTATACTCATATACTACAGTACTAATATATACTTTTGCATCGAGTTGTATATTGTTGTTGCCTTTGTATAAATATTTGTGCTAATGTACATTCTCCCGATGCTAGAATTATTGTGATTGATTAATCCATGAAATTGTGTGTATTTAAGAAGTCTCCATGCTATTCGAAGATACCTTATTACATGCACGCAGTTTTTGATGGTTTATTATAATATTTTATGAAAAATATGTAATATCTTATATTCAGAAGAGTGATTGGGGATTACTTAACATGAAATACTAAATTCTAGTGTATGTAGAGCATTTATTTATCATAAATAGCTAATTATAACATATAATTAGATTCATCAAAAAAATATCATATGCTATGTCAGATTAAAAGTAACACCATACTACTCATATGAGAGTGTGTCATTTGTGCGCTTTCACAAGCCTCAAATTCAAAAAAATAAAAAATTATTTTCTCAAGTCTCTTATTTCATAACATATGTACTTGGGTGCATGCTTTCGCATGCTGAATTGAGCATCCAACATGTATATGGATGTGAATGAGAAAATATTAAAAATATTCACTTAAATTTTGATGCTATTCAGTATATATTATTTTGTATACGTGTGCATCCTTCCTGAACAGAGAAACTTATCAGAAACAGTGTAAATAGCAAAAATGCTTATGATATATAATTTTAACAATGTAAAATGATTGCGTCAAAATGTCAAAAAAAATCAAAATTGTATTTTTAACACATGCACATATTATAATGCACATTTGCAGTCTAATCATAGAAAAATTAGTCTTTTTTATTAAGTAATTAATACTGATTATTTCAATATTGACGAAATAGACTAATAAGCATAAGTACAATTCATGCATACACACTGTACATTTCTCATCGCCTATCAAAAATATCAAAACTCTATTTAATATTATCAAACTATTGAAAAATAACTATAAACAACTATCTTCCATTTTCCGTTGTCCTCCTGTGCATGCAGAAGGATAATATAGATTGAAATATAGATGTTTCTGTTCAAATAAAGCAAAATCGCGTGATTCTGTAATTTTTGAGCTATCCTAAAGCTCACAGTAACTCTGTTGATCATGAATTCGCGTGCAAATCAAAAAAATACTGTAAAGTAGCTTAGAAAGCAGATATTATAATCAAAAAGATCAAATATCATTGAAAATGACGTGCTTCTTGCTCACATCATACAGAACATCGCTACATTGAAGATAATGGGCAGGAAGCACGTCTTTCTCAATGATATTTGATAATGAAATATAGCTGACGCTACATTTCATTATGTAGGGTATTTATCGAATGCGTGTGCTCTTTCGATGTAATTTTGGTGTTTATTGGTGCCAGAAGTCGCTAATTTATCCAAAAAATATAAATGCCATCAAAAATGATCAATTTCTAGTAAAAAATCTCCAGAACAGCAATTGTCTGAAGAATTTGTGCCAGAAATTGATCATTTTTGATGGTATCTATAAACTGAGAATTATAAATCGACAAAAACTTTAGTTGTCTAATAACATGATAAGCTTGTGTGCATAATCTATCTGTTTGTCATGTTATCAGACAACTAAAGCGAGTAATGTGGATCGATAAATGGAGTATATGGATTTATCGCATTTTTTACGACTCTCTGAAGTTTACGCGTAGCCTTGTGTCTTAGGAACTTCAGAGAGTCGTAGAAAATGTAGATTTGTAAAAGAAAGTCGAACTAGCTAGATCTGAGCACATATCGATGGCATCAACAGTCAACAAACCATGATGCGCGAAGAAAAGCTTCATATTTGTGGCTTGCTGACTGTTGATGCCTTGAATGTGAGGGAATTGCAAGAAAATCGAAGAACTTGGGAATTCTTGAACGAATGGCCATTAGTTCTTCACTGCCTAGAGGTGTATCTCCACTGATAATCCTCGAAAGCAGTGAAAAACTAATGGAGAAAACGCAAAGAATATTTTAACTTACAGTTTTTTCAATTTCGAATAAATCGTGAAATCGGGCCTAGCATTGTATTTTGATTCTGAATTTCAACTTTCATTTTTCATTTATAGATATTTCAAGACGATGCCTTGAAACATTTAGCTGACATTCAATGGAAAATAGTAAAAAGTAAAAAATTGAGTGATTTACGCATTATTTAATCATTTAAAATCAATAATTTGAAAGTATTTTGGATGCCCGTTGGAATTTAATAACTTAAATAAAACAGAAACAAATTGAAACTATAGTTTATAAAATTCACTCAAAACTCAATAGATTCATCAGAAGAAACTGTCTATGATAATGGCTGTTTAGAAATTCCTCTAAGCCTCTTCCTTCCCCAAAACTACAAACTATACCAAAAATTTTCGGTATAGTTTGTCTTCTCCTCCATTTTTAAAATTTAATTTTTTTGTGATAAAACTTGCGAATTTTACGGAAGATATATTTGGAAAAGTGAACTATAATGAAATCCTAAAAGTTAAGGCAAAAATCTACAGAAGATGCTATATTTTGTCATTTGACAATTCAATTTTGTCACGTAAACAAAAAACTTTCTATCTGACAATGTAAATATTTGAAACAATATATCTTGCCATGTAAATTCAAGTCAAATATGTAAATTTGACAATGTAAAATTTCAATTACCAAGTTCAATTTTTTATATGGCTGAAAATTTTGCTTTTTTACAAGCGAAAGTTCGCGATCCTTCGCAGGAGGGTTCTCCTGAGAGAATTGCGAAGTCTGCTGTGAATACTTTCTTCCCTAATTACTCAGAAGAATTTTGCAAGTTATTTGACCACGCTACATACATAAATCCTCAATTCATCAAGACATACTGCCAATACATGCACGAATTCATCCTTACACATCAAAATGACGTCGAAAAAACAATACCACGACAACTTCAATCCAGAATCTTGCTAAGATATTTGTTTTCGTGGGGTGCAATATCGAAAGAGATAATAAGAGAGAGATGCGAGAAGGATTCAAGACTTTATATCTTCTTTCTCGATCAATTTCAAGTGCCAGTATTTCAATTTAAAATGCCACGGCTATTTAAGAATTTTTTTTCTAAAATCGAAGATCTAAAGCAAAATGATTGGAGTCTTTACAATCAGAAGTTACAAAATAGTTATGAAACAAATTCAGTACAATATATAATCAAAAATGATTTATTAGACAATTTCCTACAGTTAGAACGCGACAACAAAGTCGATTTCAAGATACAATATGAAATGTCTCCAATTGAAGTTTTTAATCTTCCAACAAAATTTCCTAAAGATAGTCTCAAAAAGATACCAATCGCATTAGCAGCACACTACGGCGCAGTTAAGATATTCAAGTATTTATCGGAACATCAATTAGGATCGACTCCTGAAATTCAAGATATCATTGCTGGAAAAAGTCTTGATATTATGACAATTGCTATTAACAAATGGCCAAAACTATTCGAGAAAGAACAAATGCCAGCAATTATCAAATATGCAATCATATATGACTGCGTGGAGACAATATCAAAGGTAGTCAATATCGATAATAGTCTTATTTCACCATATAAATGCATCAAATATTCAAATTATATTACATTCAAGAAAGTTGTAGATAACATCAAACAATCAGAAGAATCTAAGAAGTGTGCACTTCATTATGCTGCCAAGTGGAAAAGCTTATCAATTGTTGAGTATTTGGTCAATAATAAAAAGTTTGATGTCAACCAAAGAGATAGTGATAAATATACAGCTTTGCACTCAGCTTGCGAAAGTAATGCAACAAACATTGCAGCATTTCTAGTAGAAAACAAAGCAGATAAAGAAGCAAAAGGAAAGGGCGACTACACACCATTGTTAACAGCTTTATCTAATGGAAATAGAGAAACAGTTATTTATTTGCTAACAATCGGAGCAGATTATATGGCAAAAACAACAAGTCATAAAAACGCATGGCACTGTGCTGCATGTAGTGGAAACACAAGCTTAATTGAATTACTTGATGGACACCAGGATTTCGATGTTGCTGAAAAGAACGGCAACACCCCGCTTTCTTGTGCCGTGGCAAAAGGTCACATTGATTTTGCGAAGGTTTTGATCGAAAGAAAAGTCGACCTCAGCCATAAGCTGAATAATGGAAAAACATTGCTTCATCTTGCAGCCAAAAGCGACAAACTTAAGCTTGTCAAAATGATTTGCAAATGTGATACTGTCGATGTCAACGCAAAAGATAACTCCGGAGCAACAGCATTATTCGATGCAGTTGACAATGATAATTTCAAACTGATGGAATACTTGGTCCAAAAAGGTGCAGATGTTAACATCAGAGATGAGAAAGGACAATCATGCGGATTTAGGATAAACAAAAACAGCAAAGATGCAATGAGGTTTTTAGTCAAACACGGCTACGACATCAACTCCGAAGATAATTCAAATCATTCAATTTTGTGCCATTTAGTTAAATCAAAATGCCTGAAATCACTCCCATATCTATTGGGTGAGAAACCAAATCTTCTTCACCTCAATGAAGAGAAAATTACAGATCAGGCGTACATGAAGAAATATTTGAGCGATGATGAATTCAAGAAATATTATGCAATTTATGAAAATGCAATCAGCAGTTCATGTGAACCACCAAAACAAATTGCCGTCAGAACTCCACAGAATCACGATGCTCCAATTAAGAAGGCTTTGCAGATCGATCACACTTCAGATCAAAGCTTCACTCCAGAAACAATTAAGAAACTCCAAGAATTGATGTTCCAGGCAAATAAAAGTGACAACGTAGAACCAACCAAAGTACAAATCTCAGAAGAAGATAGTTTGCGATTACAGGACAAATATAAGCAATACACAAAGGCTAACCAAGATTCTGAAATAATAAATAAATGGGCCGAAAAATTGAAGAATGCACAACAGCCAGAGCTTAAACACAATCTTCACTTGAAACAAGAATTCTTAAAATATGATACAGTTGATATCCCACCTGCAATAAAATCCATAACAAGGCGTGGAACATTCGTTTTCGATGTTTTACCAAAACAGAATCATTATAAGATCCAAGAAGTTGATGTTACTGATTTCAAACCTCAACGAAAGAACGAAAATACGACCGTTATTCATACATCAATGAGGACATCTCTTGATGCACAGAACAATAAAGGAATGACTCTTCTTCATATAGCCGCACGTGATTCACACATGCTTGGCGTTCAGAGTTTGCTTGATAATGGATGTGATCCAAATATTACAGATAATGAAGGAAAAACACCACTTCATTTTTCAGTATTAAGAAACAGCACTGAAATCAGCAAACTTTTGATCGAAAGAGGTGCCAACAAAAATATCGCTGACTGTGATGGGCACACGCCATACGATATTATGTTGGGTCGTCTTAACATGCAATTGCTTGAATTAGTCAAATAAATAAAATGTTATTTTCTTTTCTTTAATTGCAATTATTAAAGATATCACTAATCAACATATGATGAAAAGAATGTGGCAATAAATACATATAATGAATTAGAGAATTATGCATCATAACCAGGTTTAGAGTACAATTTCTTCAAAAATTATATAAATCCAAATATCTCCTCGAAAATTTTTATTTGAAATATGACACGTAAATATTTATTACATGATAAAATCATTTTTTTTCTAAAACTTTCAATTATTCTATCTGATTACGAATTAAGCTATTACATAATAGCTTCAATCGTTATAATTTCAACGGTTTTTATCGAAATAATTCCATTATTTCCTCTTTTACACTCAGAAATAAAAATATCAAATATCAAATCGCTCAATTATAGTGCATCACTTAGATTCTCCGTTCCTTCATATAACTACACAAATCAGTGGTACAAAAAATCTTACAAAAACATTCTTGAAAATGGGCATTTTTTAAGTTGTCCTTCATGTAACTATACATCACGCACAAAGAATACTGCATTCAGTAAATCTTCAGATGTTATATTAGTTTACTGTGTTGGCCAAGTAAAGAGTCTTATTCTTTTTATTCGAACACTTAGACACGTGAAATCCAAAGCTTCAGTATTTCTTTTTGTCGACACAGATGCATATAATTCAATTAACAACGAAACAATGAGTGTTTTGAATGATTGCGGAATGAATGTTATTGATTTCGGAAAACTTCCTCCTTTCAATTTAATCAGTGTATTTTCAATGGGATTTATAGTTATGCGTGACTTTTTGATAGCCAACCAAAAGTTTATTCGAAATGTTTTAATTTGTGATTTATATGATATTGTTTTCCAAGCAGATCCATTTACATATCCATTCCACATGAAAGAGCTTGAATTCGTTTCACAGATGAATTTCTATAACTCCAGTTCAGATGATAGACAATGGATTGCATGGTATGAACCATTCCAAAAGGAATGGAATGATACAAGGATAATTAATAGCGGACAAGTTATCGGTTCATGCTTTGATATGATTAGCTTTTTGGATCTCTATGTCAACTTCTTCGATCCTTCTGATTATTGGAGTATTAGAACAACAGATCAAGCATTCTTTAATTTGTTATTCTTCAAGAAATTGATAGACAATGACAAAATACCATACAAAATTCACTACGAGAATGCGTATTCTAGGATAATGATCACTCTCGGATTGGGCAAGAAAGAGAAGTGTTTAGGCAATATTCACAAATATAAGTCTAAAGAATATGCGCCGATAGTTCACATGTATTATGCCGATGTCGATCTCGTCTATAATCTTCTTGATGTATGCCCAAGGAGATCTATAAGATGGACGAATTACATTAGTTTACTGTCTAATGAGGAAGTTGCTCTATACGAGAACGGTGAAAGAATCTATGGACACCAATACAGCGATAATTAACATAGAAAGAAAAATAATGCATTTTATGCTAAATAACAAATATATATATATATAAAATCATGTATATGAATGTGATGCGGAATCATTCAAAGGTTCATCAACACCATCATTATGCTTCTTGGAGTTCACACACTTGTAGTAGATGCACATGCCAAGAAGAATGAACTGCTCGGCTGCAGCAGCCATGTAAGATATCCATGTCGACCAATCGTCGTGCTGACCGAGCCAAAGGAAAAGCGAGTTCGCGAGGCCACCGGGAGCCTGTATACAGAGCATCAAGATGGAGAGAGACCCGTTTGTCTTTAATTTAAATGTTGTATACATTTGCGGGAAATATTGTACTAAAACAATGAATGTTGATATAGTTCCCATGAGCTTCCCGTAGTACAAATTCGCGCTGCAACGAATTCCCATCGCTATAACGAATATTTCGATGAGTAAGAACATAATTATTGAAAATATTGGATTTAAAACTGCGAGAATTCTTCCAATGAGCTTCTCTCTGCGCATTTTCATGTGATCGCGGTTCTCATACACGTTTTTGTCGTACAAAATGTATGAACAGAAAATGATTGGCATGTAGAAGATCCACAGCATCAAAGCATTGCCGAAAGTAAGAAGCCTGGAGTATGGCAAGTACCATGGAGTTGCTTGTGGGAGTCCAACGAAGTCCGGAATATTAAGCGAAAAAATATTGATTAAAATGATCACCTGGTTCATGTGAACCGTAAACAGCGTAGCTGGGTTCAGTCCGTAGCTCGATTTATTTTTGATTAATAGTAAGATTTGCGGTATTACAGATATCGAAGTGCCGATCATAAGGCCCGTGCCGAGAAGCATCCATGTGAACGCTGACACGGGATAGAAACGGCTGTAGTCTGCAAAGCCAGAACTGCCGAATGTCCAATCTTTCACCATTTTTTTAATTTTTAAATCAATTTGAAAATCCTCTCAATTTTGATCATCACAGAATTTTGTCACATTTTTAAGTTCCGTGTAATTGACCGAATAAGAAAAGTGACATTTTGTTACATTGCATTTTTCCTTTATTTGGAAAATCCGAAACTTTTGATTATTGCCAATGATTTTTGTTCATTATACAGTATCAAATGACATAGTTTTGCTTGCATAAATTTTGTTCAAGAATATTTTTAGATTGAGACTTTCGAAATTGGATTTATGTAAGGTGCTGTTTACTTTAGCTCTTTTTCCCATTATTAAATAACACAGTTTTAAGCACATATTTTCTCAATATTTTTTGCTTGAATAAATTTTATTCGATAATTTTTTGATTTCCGAAAGCATAGTTTGTGCATTATGTTATCAACTATGACGTTTACACAGCATTCAAAAGCACGAGGTTGTTGATGAAATTTTTTGATCAAAATTTTTTTATGAATTTTTTGGATTTGATTTCCAAACAATAAATGAGTTACATATTAACATCAAGATGTTGCTTTGTCGTATATTCATATTCTCTTGAGAAAATCTCGATAAGTTTAATTATGATATTTTATCTTTAATTTTATTCCAAAGCAATAGTTATACTGAAGAGTTTAATGTCGGCTTCTGATCAACATAATATGGGGAACAGAGAAATATGGTTTCAGAAATTGGAAAAGAAACATTGCACGATTGGTGAAACTTTTCTGTTTGACAATAAATGTAATTATTTCATATTGTGATGTTCGTCAGAACAATAAACTGTTAGATTGTGTTTTCCTGATGAAATAAAGTCGTCAACAGGAACATTGAGCTTATAAGGAACATAATTAATGCTCTTGATATAGAAATTTCCAGAATTAACAAAAGAGAGTTTGTCGATTTGATAGAATATAGTTACAACGCTATTGTCATCTATGTCTTTGATAGACACATCAATAGCAAATAATGATTTCTTCCATGGGCAGACAATGATCTTTTGTAATTTATTAACCATAATTATTGAATCATTGTATGAATAATAGAATGGAGTTTAATGGAATAAAAAATTTATTGGAATACAGGTGACTTTATGCGAATAAAGTGAATTTGGAATCAAACCCTATTATGGAATAACCGCCAATTTGGAATAATGACGGTTATTCCATATGCCAAAAATAGGTCGAAAAGTGACAATAATGGAATAATCGATTTTTTTGGAA
Organism: Trichomonas tenax; assembly: GCA_023091735.1. Classification (NCBI taxonomy): domain Eukaryota; phylum Parabasalia; order Trichomonadida; family Trichomonadidae; genus Trichomonas; species Trichomonas tenax. The sequence continues at coordinate 51,788 of JALKBU010000262.1, forward strand.
TCAAAATGAATTCGGAATTGGAATCAAAAAATGAATTTGGAATCAAAAGTTGAATAATGGAATTAAGAATAGACTTTAAAATTGCGACAAATTAGATTCTGTCAACATAAAATTTACACGACATTTTCTTTAAAGCATATATGAAGTAAGTCCCTGTTACACAACTTTGCTTGGGATTGACTGAAGCTTATCCAGTACAAAGTACCTGTGATATTTATGTCAATTGTATCTCAATCTAAATTCCAAAAATAATATTTTCGATGAAAAACTCATTGACATATATATTTCTTCAAATTTGAATATTCTGAAATTGCCGTGTAAGTTTTATGTTGACAGAATCATAATATTTAAAAAGCATATTGTTCGGGCATAGCAAAGCAAATAACAATAAAAATAATAATATTTATAAGTTTTCTCTTGTATTTCATCGAAAAACGCATTTAATAACAATTTATAATCTATTAGAATAAGAAAATCGATACAATTTAAGGAATGGATCTTTCAACCTCATCTTCTTTTGGTGCTGTTCTTTCATATGTAACATTATGTGAATCTTCAACAATGAAACCACAATCACAAAGTATTTTATAAGTTCCTAATGTTTCGTTAGCAATTTTATCAAGTAATTCAAAAACTTTATCAACACCTGTCACTTTATTTAAATAATAATTTATATATAATTCATGATCTTCTTTTTTGATTGTATTTGTTCCATATGAAACATGATTGAGTGATGCCTTAAATTTTTCTTCATCAATTGGTGGAGATAATAGAATACACGGATAAATGTTATGGTTCAAAGAACCCGGACCTGAAAGGTCTTCAATAAATTGTAATTTATGTTTCTTAATGAATTTTGTACCTTCTTCCGATAATGTTTCATCGAAATCACCGTCTAATAAATTTTGTGTTGATTCTTGAAAATAATTTTTATATCGTTCTTCTTGTGATTTTTGAGTTTCTGATTCTGAGACTGGGATATTCATTAAATCCTCTATCTCATTTTCAGTATATTTTAACTCTTTAATTCTATTATCAATTTCAGCCCTTAATTTTTCCAATTGTTCAATTTCATCATTATAATATTCATCATCATGTCTACGTTCTTCATAAAATTCCTCGGCGCTTTGCGGCAAGATGGCATAGCCTCCAGGCTCGAAGAGTCGTTCAATAGGGGGCGACTCGTTTATTTTAGGGGAAACAGTTTTCGGATTTAAAAACCTCATTATTGATTGCTTATTTAAAGCGCCATTATATTTAAAATCATTTAGAATATCAGCGAGTGCTTTTATGTTTTGTAAATATGTTGGATATTCTCTATCGTCAAAATCATTCATTATTTTCGTTAATTCTTTTCCTGTGAATCCTAAAGATCGTAAATCAAACGTTTTGATACTCATTTATAGAGAAATAAAAAATAAAAATAATATTTAACATTAAATTTTTAAATCGTAAGAATAAATGTAATTGAAGATAGAATAAATCAAATAATTGCAGTATTAAATTCAGCTTAAAGAATGATTTACATTTAACTTACTACATTTTAGAATTAGCTATATTTTTTTATTCAAATTTTCAAACTTGTGAAATTGTAAAAATTTAAACATTTAGATTGTCGGAAATATGGACTTAAATCCTTCAAAAATAAAATTAAAAATTTACAATCCGTCACCTTCATCAACAATTTCAGTTTCATATTCTCCCTTAAAAAATTAACTTAGTTTTTTTCCCCACTAACATCCAAAAATAATTTTTATATGTCTTTCATTAATCTATTCATACGAGCGGTTTCTGAAATACTTGATTTAAAAAATGATGGAGTCTATGACAAAAGTGAACATCAAAAAGTGACAGGGAAACCTTAAAGTCACTTTTCATGAATAAACTGTCACTTTTTGCGCGGGCAAATTGTCACCTTTATAAAAAGTGTCATAAATATCTTTGT
>JALKBU010000263.1:0-53712 GCA_023091735.1 Trichomonas tenax
GCCACTTACACCACTGGATAGACAACTATCAATATGTACATGAAAGTACTTTCAAATCGAAAAAATATTGATCAGATAAAAAGTTATGAAGGTCGCGGGACTACACCGCAGAAGGAAAAATTTTCCCCTTTATAAGTATATCGAAAATATGGATGCTATATAAAAGTGAATAATATTTATTAGCAGTAAGGTTTAAAAACCAATATCACAATCAAAATTTCATGTAATAATTACAATTGGAAGGGAAAAATTAAAAATTAAATTTACTTGACACACCAAAACAGTTATAAAATTTTGTTATTCGTAAAAAGTGCCTCATTTGATGCTTCCGTTGTATACAATGAGGTCGATGTCGCTCAATCATCATCTACCACGTTAAATATCGAATCTTCGGACTCAGAAAATGATATTTATCTCGTAATTCACAACCCAGACTACTTTTTAAAGGATTTCTATGATCAGGTATTGACAATTTACAAAAATACTCAAACGTTAAATATCAAATCAAAAAGTTCAACGATAAAGTTAAGATTTCACATTGTAAAGTCACCAAAAACCGAAGGCCAGAAAGTGTACTTCATACTAAACTACAATCCTGCACCAATTTATAAAAATCAAAGAAATTAGAAGATAATACAAAATACTGCATATATATGTTATCAACTATGTCAGCTGCATACATTCCACACCTAACTGATCAATCAGAAGATGAAATCGCACAATATAATTCTGGTTCAGGATATTACACAGATGTTTGTAATAACTATCATATTGGTCCACTTGGTCATGAAACTAAAGTGATCTTGCAGATAGGATCAAACACTAAATTAGATTTTGGAATTAATTATATTATCATCAATTCTGATAAATTAGGAGTTCGTTTTGCATATGTTCCACATCACATGAGTGAGGAAACTCCAATGTTTTATAATTCTATTGCAGGCAATGTTGCAAAATCAAATGTTAATCTTGATTACAAGAATACATTGAGTCCAGGCACTTATTATCTAGAAATAGAACCAAATGATAGAGAATTCACTGCGTGCAAGAATAGCTTTATTATATTCTCTCAGACAGCAAGATCTTCGTTCATTGGAACAATCAAAAATAAGACTAAAACAACAAGATTATTCACATCATTCGCTGGATGCAACAATTACAATCAAATCTTCTTATTATCCATTGCTGAGAATTACAGTTTTTGATACAACACATCATCCATACTGTATTTATCAGGGAGCAACACTTGGAATGAATTCATTCACTCTTGGATCATCGATTCCACCTGCTAATGGATCTATTGGAGACTTCTCTCAATATTGCCTCTTCTTTGGATATCGGTATAAAGGAGTTGCAGCTACAAAAATCGCTGATGGTGTTGATGACATGGATTCTAAGTTTTATGATGTCCATGGTCAAGCGGCGACCGATTTAAATCAACCAATTGTCCAAGTTGCTTCTGGTCAACCAGATAATATCAATTCTTATAGAATGGGAATCGAATATGATTTCTTTGATACTGAAAACTTTATGAACAATATTGTTTCAACGAATTTGAATCCAGAAATTCTGATCCTCGGTGATTACTCGAGATCTTATCTTGGAATTATATTGGGAGTAACAATTCCACTTGTTATAATAATTATCGTCCTCTGCATTGTTTGCTACATCTACAGGAAACAGGTTAAGAGATATTTCTGTAGAAAGCCATTCGATGATGAAGATGCAATGGAAATCTAATTTATTGTTCTATTCATGATATTTTTTGATATTCTTTTTTATATTAAAAACTGATTAGACTTTCTTAAAATCAAATATTTAGTACATTATTGAATCCACACAATAGCTGAAAGAAATATTATGCATATACAGTAGTGATACTTCTTTGTCACTTGGCAGTCTCCATAATTTTTTGGAATCACTGAGAATGTGTGGACAATGGTGTTTGATATACTGTTACGCTCATCAATACAATAAAGACGTAAAGTATTGATGGTGTCTGAACTTGACATGACTTTAACTTTAAAAGATACATCAATCCAGTCCGTGTTCGAGACAATTTGTTGGCCATGGGATGTAATGTTTGTGTTATTTATTGATGAATAAATATGGATATCGCCGCTTCCATCCAGATCTCGAACATGGCCAAGAACATTTATGATTTCATTTTCTCTGTAGAATGTATTAAGTTTGCTATTAATCTCAATATCAGGTGATTTATACAGAATTATTGTGTATTGTTGTTGATATATGTTGGAGTATAGAAAATATGGATCGAGACAATAGATTGTAATATTATGAATAGATCCATCAGGATTGTCAGGGATATTAAATTTGACATTTGTTTTGTTAATTCTTCCGTTACAAAATACAAATTGATTGAATAAAGATTTGGTGTCACTGAATACGATTAATCGAACAAATGTGTCATCAAAAACATCAATAGGAAATGAAACTTCTTCTCCAATATAGAATTGACGCTTAAGTTCAACAATTGGATTGATTCGTGGAGGACTGTTTATTAAGATATCTACCGATTGCTCTTCAATTTTTGTTCCGTTTTGAAACAGAATATAATTGATTTTGTGATTTCCTCCGATTCGTGGAAGTTGGATTATATCTTCTGTTTTGTGCTGTTTGAAATCATTTGTGAAGTTAAGAATAACAATTTCTGAAACTCCATCAATATTTCGATAAACAGTGATGTTCGATGGTTCTTCAATTGGATTAATTGTAACATTCACTTTGATGATAGAAGAAGGAGTGAAATATGGATCATTAGGTGATGAAATAATCATTTTGGCATCTTCTAAGTATTCTCCTGTTCCGAGTGCATAAACAAACTCAATCGATTCATGAGGTCCCAAAACTCTGTTTTGCCATGAAAATGAAAGCATTGAATTGAAATTTGGACCCTTTTCTTCCCATGATGTTCGATTCTGCCATCGATCGGTGAATCCATCAAGATTTCCAAGTCCGCGATAAATATATGTATCAACATTTGTGACATCATATGAATCACGAAGAAGAATGGAAATAGATTTTTCATTATAATAACAATGCATTCCACGCATTCCTTCAATATTCTGGATTGGAGTAAAAGAATATCCAAGATAAATCCAGATTGATGTTGCAAGACCAATAGAATGTGATGTAGTGTCGTCGTTTGTAAGACGATAGATGACGTTGATGTAATTGGAATTTTTACGAACTTTGAAAGTTGTGTTCAACGAAATTTGAGAATTTTTGTAATATCCGTTACTCATTCCGGTAACTTGCGTCTCTGTTTCATCAATCTTAACATACAAAAATAATTGATCATTATAAATTAGTTTACCCCATGTTTTGTGTTTGATGAAATATGGGACTGAGGTTGAATATTCGAATATCCAATTGTTAAAACTCAAACCACAAAAATAATTTTCATATGTTTAGAAAAAAATAATCAAAAGATTCCTTCATTAATGAAGGAAACAGTTGATAATTTTGGCACTTTTAGTAAACTAAGGTTATTCGAAATCAAGATAGGTGCTTTTTGATCAATAAATCATAAGTTCTATGTGATTTCTAATTGACGCGACTGCAAAATGTGAAGTATTTCCTCAAAAACTAGAAATTTACATATTTTCAAATTATATCAATAAATAACAATGTGCATTTGAATCATATTCTATTTAATCGATATTATGCAAATGAATTTATATAATATATTGATCACACTCATTTAATTTTGATTGATATATCAATTTTCGCGAAACCAACAAATCAGCAATGAACAATTGATTCCTCAATGTAAATATTTGTTGGCAACTCCATATATTCAATAAAGTGATAAGATAAAAATTCTCAGACAAATATTAAGCATTTGAACCGATAAAAGCAGAATCAATATTAATAAACTGCATTTCATAATTCAATGATATAGAAATTGCGATGATTGTTGAAGCAATTATCAAAAATATCGAATATATCCACCAATAAATGCTTGTTGGGAATTTTGTATGAATGGAAATGAATAAAAGGTGAATGATGAATGTAGTTGATATAAAATCCAATGCGTTTCTCGATTTTCCGACGATAAAATAAAATGCAATTCCAAGAGAAGCAAAAGCCAAGAGATAAGATATCGATGTTATCACTCCATACTTACTTTTGAACGTAATCAGTAAATAATTATGGATCTGTGAGTCACAGAAAGGAAGATCGAATAAATAATCGAAAGAAATCAAGAACAGAGTGTACGAGAAATAGAAGAAACTCTGCATCGCAAGGATCTGAAGTATAATGTAGAAAGGATCGAAAGGAACTTTTGGTTTAAACATTTATTAAAACAAACAAAATAAAAAATGATTTAGAAACGAATAATAAAAAGATTTTTATTCAATTTTATTGATGTTTTTCTGTTTATTGATTTCGATATTTTTTTCTTCAATAGAATCAGTATCAAACAATGTCGACAAACAGAAGAAATTGAGCATTATTCCACAGTACAAGAGCGTAATTAAGCATATTCCTAAGAATAACAAAGATTTCATATTTTTCTTCATTTGTTTTGCGATTTTACTTGTTGGATTGCTTTACTACCTCCTCTGTGGCTGTAACAGATGCCACTGCTGCTTCAGAATTCGAAGAGATGATGAATTCGAACTTCAAGCTGACGAAACGACCGAAGATCCCGTAAAAAACGAGGAAGAAGAGGATGAATGTTACAATGGACGATCGACTTTAATTATAGCAAAAGTTATTCCAGCAAGATAATTATTCAAATTCCGAAATTTCACATGTTAATACTCTCAAATAACTACACCTTCAATGCAAATTCGAAAAACGAATGATAATTCTTTCGATAACTAAATATCTCAAAACTTCCGGCTGCTAATGGTATACATAATATTAACAGCTGCTTCTTGTTGATTTATTCAATGAAAAATTACGATATATCATTTGAAAAATTAGACTCAAATATATCGAACTAAAAGATCCAAAATCAACTTTTGTTGCTAATTTCTATGGCCTGCAAACCATGTAGCTCTTACAATTTTGATTGTTATATACATTTTGATAATATCAAATGATTATTCAAAATCTATTGTAATTGCAGTAATATGTTAAGCAATTTTTCAATGTCATAGCGATGATTCAGATTGTTGCATATAATGGAAATTGAAATCAACAAAATTTGTTGGAAATTTAGAATCATTCATTGTATATACCAAAAACAAAGCATATTTTGATATTCAGTTCCAAGAAAAAACATCGTTCATATTGCAAGCCCGTCTAATTGCTTTTTTACGCATGAAAGAAGACATTTTATGATGCTCATTTTGTTGTATTCAATACATATTAGATCAACTCGCTTTAAGAAGACTATTGGTTAATTGATATTCTTTGAATGATTATTTTCTTTTAATCATATCTTCCCATAGCCGTAGAATATTCATATTAGCATGAATTCATAAAACAATTGTAGGACTAAAAAACATGGTTTCGGCCTTAAGAATATATCACGTTTTATATTTTAATATGTTTACTTAGTTCAAACATGCTGATCAATCAAGTAATAAAATGAAATTTGACCTCATTCCATTAATCTTATTAAAATATACATGCGCTTGATTTCGCAAGTCTTCTTTTGGATACAATAATTACGCGTGTATATATTGTAACTCATTAAATGGATTGTGGCAAATGTTCCAATTTCCCCCCTATTATGTCACAGCAATTAATTAATACACTCGAATATAGATCTCTTGCAAAAATGGTGGAAAAATGGAGTTCAGATATTGATGAATTAGGTGATCTATCAAAAGATATAACTGGTGCTTGAAAGTATGATATGTTGATAATGATATCTTGATATTCTATAATTTTTTTGTATTCGTGTGGATTAATGAATTTGCAGTAAATAACATATACAAACGAATTGGATGAATGGAAACAAAAATTATTTGTTTGGCAGTAAGTTATATTGATGTTTGAAAAGCTGAAGTTTCCAAATGGAAGACGTAATGTGTTTGAATTAGAATCAACATTATTGTTTCCTAAGTCATTTATAGCACAGACCTTTGTGATTATTTTGTTGCTTCTATCTTGGCAATTAACGTATGAGAACTGTAAATAACTTTGAATGCTTTTATTCTTGTTTGCAGATAACCTGTGAAGAATAACTTGTCCATTGACATTGATTTTGATACAAGATGCTTTGTAAATGTTAACTATGTTGTTATAAGATGCTGAGTCTTCGATTAGAATTCTATGAAAATCAGAGCTCTCTTTATCGATATTAATCAGCGTACTACTTAAATTATCAGCATACAGCTTTCGAATATTCAAATTATTCGGTTCATAGAGGCATTCGTTGTAAAGTCACTCCACGATTGGAACGTATATAATGTCAACATTTAATTTATTCTGCAAAAAATGATTGATTTATATATCGATTGTTTTATCAAATGCACTTTTTCCCTGTTTTATTATTGCTTATTTGAATCAAATTTTCACAGGTGAAATTCATTCAAAAATTTTAAAATCGAATAATAGATAATATTGCATATAAAGATTAACAAAATCTCATAAATTGAGTTTGGTACAATGGATTCAATAATTACATTTTTTCCCTAGAATATATTTCGATTTGGTACAATATGTCGAATTAAACAAAGTTAAGTTTATAGAAATCAGTGAAATACTATTTAAAGCAGATTGGTGGATAATATACATACATATTCCGCAAATTAAATAATCAAAAGGAATATATCAAAAAATAGACTGATTTGTTTTGCTAACCACTTATGAATTATTAATAAAAATGCTATAAGTGTGAATAAAATGATGGATCATCCTTAAGATGAAGAAATTACTTAATCAAAGCAGGATCTTCCTAGGTTCTGCGTACGCAAACGCCAGAGCATTGTTGCATCTATGTATGTAATGCAAAGGACTGGTTATGGAGCTGCTCGTTGAAGAATTTGGGAAGTTGAAAAATTGAATACTGACATTTTGCAGCCTGAAAATATTATAAAACAAAATAACACATTGTTTGTGCATTAGTAGCACTCAATTTTAGGATGGTACTTTCCAATTTACGCCATGTCTTTTGGTATTTATTTCAGTGATGAGAAAATGTCATTGAGAACAAAGTTAAGTCATTTTATATCATTTTTTCAAAAAATCGAATAATGTTCAGAATAGGCTCATTTATGAAAGTTTCTTCTTCTTTTTTATAGCATTAATGATTGTAATGCATTTTATCATTCATCCGCTTTTCTAAATCATATTCATGAGTTGATGAATCGATTTCAAATCTTTTATTATGTTTAAGTATTTTAATGCGTCATAACGAATGCCATAGTCCTGTATAGTCTACCCTATGAAAGCAGGCGTATTAAACAATGTAAACCAAAATTATATGTTATCTTTAATTTTGTGATAAATCGACTCTACATCATATATAGAATATAAACATGATGAAAAAAGCAAAGTAATTTTCGGAATAAAAGTGTCAATAAAAAATAAAAATAACTTTTTTCGCTGTATCACTGAAGCAACAAAACATTTCCTATTCTTCGAAACACCGAAAGCTGAGGTTCTAACAAGAGTCACATTCCCTTATGGAATTTCCCCTTTATTTTTCACAATTTGAATAAAATTCACTGATTCCATTAAAATGCATAAAGTCTATCTCTCCTAGGTGTACCATTAATTCCATCAGCTTGTTCAAAGAAACCAACAATATCATTGAATTATTCCCGATATGATTTAAAACATTGTAATTTGAAGTGATTTTATCGATTTAAATCGTGTAATATACAATTGCATTACCATCTTAATGCAAAAATTATCCTTAGAGAGCCAGATTCAAAAACTTGGTTGATGAAAAATAAGAAAAAACGCTATCCTGGGGACTCGAACCCCAAACCCTTGGATTAAAAGTCCAAAGCTCTATCCTGTTGAGCTAGGAAAGCATCACATTTTTTTTTGATGTTATGCCACATTTGTTGAAAACGACAATTTCAAACCACTTTTCCGGCATTTGTCGACTCAATAACTGGATTGCAATATTCTAGGTATATGTCGTAGTCAAGTTGTTATATATTTCCCACAGCGAATTCTGCGTAATTAACATTTTTTGACTAACAAATTCATTCTTTCACAAGAAAGCGCTTTCGAACTTTTTTGTTTTTACACTTTGCATTTTTGTCCTCTTCAACCCACGTTCTACGCGTTTAAACAATTATTCGTGTTGGAAAATTTATTTTGACAAATTTCAAAAACTCTTGATTTAAGCCTTATCACTATAACGCCATAATCAACCATTTCCATTTATGTTATTTCTATAACTTACAAGACTTAAATCGAAAATATTTTCACCAAATAATTTACATTTTCATGATTGCATTGTAATACTGTAAATTCACGTTACACAGAGATAGAGCTGTATAATGTATAGAAGAGAACTGAGAATTTTTCTGGAAATATAAAATGATTTCATATAAAATAGAAGATCATGTATAATCAGGTTCCCGTGCTGTTTTATTCGAGTTTTCGGTTTAGTAAAATAGTTTATTGGAGCTCAATAACAAGCCTGATAGCGCATGGCTCATTATCTGGCTTAACCTTTGGCGAAAGCTTGACTGGGAACCACTGAAGGATGCCTTTGTTTGGCTCGAGTCCTTCGAGTGGAAGAACGACTGTTCCGATTGGATCGTCAGCAGAAAGTGCGTCGTGGTCCATAAGACGGATATGGATTTGATCTGTCTTTGACTGAACACCGAATTTGAAGCGCTTATCCCAAACTGGGTGCTTTTCATTCTTCTTGACTTTAGTTTCCTCGACTTTGCTGTTTCCGAGACGGATCTGGATGTATGGGTCGGCCCATCCGACGACATCGACCTTTGGAATTCCTTTGGCTTCGAGAACAATGACGGTGAGATGTGACATATTTTTTGAAATGTGATGTAACGATCTTGATGATTGAAAAAAAATTCTATTCTTTGTATATTTAACATTCTTGTCTATTATATTCACGAATTCATTAAATAAAACTCCGAAAAATTAACTTTGTGATATGATCGGAATAAATTTTCAAAAAAAAATCGAAAATGAAATGAAATTTTATCACGGTTGAACTTATTAGTTTTTAACTTAAATCTTAGAACTTTTTGTAGTATTTGAAAAGGATATCACGAAAAACTCAAAAAATTTAATTTTTATTCAAATTCTTAAAATATTTAATCAACAATAGTCTCTTTTCTATTATTTATTCTCTTAATTTTTTGTATTATATTATATACCTCATCGCACAATCATTGATTCCATATATAATATTTTTTCAAAAGCTAATTTAATGTGTTCAACTGGATAACACTACGAATCAATCAGGTATAGGCACTGGCTTATTGTATATAATATAATTCATGATGACAATTTATATATCAAAATTCTCAAAATATAACAAAAATTCAGTCTATTTTGAAAGTAGAGGTGGAAAAATAAGGGTCAGTTTTCATGTATATTATAATAACATTTATTAAAACAATTTATTCAGGACTAATTGGTTGGTAATCATCCTTAAGAGAGGATGGAACCATACCTTCATCATCTTCCGACTGAAAGCCTATACTATTGTGGGCCTTTTCCGCATCTTTTACTTCCTCGTTGTTTATTTCTTCAATATTTTCTTTGAGATCGTGTGGTGGAGAGCTATCATCATTCAAGTGCATAACGTCGACATATGAAAATCCAGGGAATTGCTCTGCAGAGCCGAAAACCGGAAGAACATATGAATCTTGAGGAGTTTCATTCGTAAATTCTTTATCAAAGTTTGTTGGCTGCGCTACTTTCTCGACATTTGGTACGAATGTTGGTCTAATTTTCTTTGCAAGAAGATCATCAAAATTGATGCCGTTAAAGAAAGGCATTTTCTTAATTTCTTCAAATGTTGGACGCTGCTTTGGATCCTTCGTGAGTAATTTCGTGATGAATTGAAGTGTTGTTGAGTCTGTATTTACCGGAAAAGTCGGTTCTCTTTCTATAATGTTCTGGAACAAACGAGCTCTGTTTGAATGTGTGAATGGTGTCACACCGAAGAGTAGTTCGTATGTTAAGATTCCTACAGCCCACCAATCGATTGCAATTGTATATGGCTGTCTGTGAACTATTTCAGGAGCCAAGTATTCACTTGTGCCACAGAATGTATTAGTAGACCTTCCAAGTGCCATATCTTTCGACAAACCGAAATCTGTGAGCTTAATAAAGCCTTCTGCGTCTAAAAGAATGTTTTCTGGCTTTAAATCGCGATAAACTATGCCAATTGAGTGTAAGTGATCCAATGCCAAACAAATCATCGCAATATATAGCTTTACATCGCATAATGGCAAATTTCCTCTCTTCCGCATGTGAAAGAATAATTCACCACCAGGAGCGTATTCCAGGCCGAGATAGAACTTTGAAGGCGTCTGAAAAGCGAATCTAAGAGAAACGATGAATGGATGTTGTGCTTTCGTTAAAATATTTCTTTCTGCAATGACAGTGTGGACTTTATTTGACTGTATTAAACGAGATTTATGAATTGATTTAATCGCAACAATTTCGTGTGTTGTTTTATTTTCGCAAAGCATCACTTTACCATAGAAACCGCGTCCTATAACAGCGATAATTCTAAACTGCTCCATCGACATATCAGGATTTTCGAACGTGCAGCCTCGTAAAGCTAAAACCCAGCGCATTAACGAATCAATATTCTCAGATTCGAATATATTGTATTCGTCTTTGCTATTAATGATCTTAAATTTAGGGCGTGCATCGTTTTCTATGATTTCAATGCGTGTTGTCGGCGTGATTGAGATATCAAGTTCTAAATTTTTGTTTTCTTCGTCTTTAAACACCAAGAAATGAGTTCCAGACAGAGAACACCACCTTTTGGACATTATTCCAAATAATCTTCGTCTAGATAAAACTCCGTTGATGTTATGTGAAGCTTTCATTTATTTTTGGGGAGTCACGTTTCTATAAAAAATTTATAAAAATTAAATCAATGTTAATTTTTGTAGATATGTAATCCCTATATTGTGATTAATCGGAATACACCGCCAAAATGAATTATTTAGGATTAATTTTTTATTGACCATTTTTGGATAATGGTAAATGTATATTTTGTCTTTTGCATTTTGATTTCACACACGGTTTCCTATCTATGCTTGAAGTGTTGAGGCTTATTTTTTTTATTATCATCATATCTTCGATATCTCTCTTATTTATAACGATAGATTCTACAAATTCCAGCGCATTTAAGTAGCAATTAATGCTTTGAAGAAATACATATACACAATCAATCTCGATTAGTTGGTTAATAACGAAATATTTCGTTATTATGATTCTATTTTCATCGAATTAGAAAGTTTTATTTAATCAAATTACAATTGTAATATTTTTTCTCTATGCAAAAATTATATTTCCATATACTCTTCCAGGGATATTCAAAATCTCAAAATAACAATCGACAATAAATTAAATATCATTACAAATCATTAATGGGCTTCTGTTATGAATCTCTTTGATGATTATAACAAATACATCTCACTATTATACACTATTATAGCGTTCGCTCGCATATTTTTGCTATAGTTCCCCTAGAAAAATCAAAAAAATAGAAAAGAATAAATATGCTACGCGCAGGAGTCAAACGGCATTCCTTTGCTCATACATCGAGCATACCTAAAGTTATTCTACCTCAAGTGCACACAAAATTTGTTCATTGGTAACATTACAAATCAAATTTTCAACTTTACATGGCAAATATCAGATAATACCTGTCAAAAATGGTGACTTTTGTTATTTTACATGTCAAAATTCGCTTAAATCTCATGGAGGCATGGGGATCCTCAAGTTAAATAGACAAGCAAATGCTATAAACATACTCAGCACCCATGAAAAGCACGTAAATATCTTCTCAGTTTGGCTTGATATGGGGGTTTACTCGTTAAAAATTGCAAAACTCAAAAAAGTCAACGGGAAAAAATTCAACACTGAGAATCGAATATCTCGATAAAAAATCATTTCTATGCTCCATTTGTTAAAAATTTAAATTATACACTAATTGCACATACTGCTAATATGAGAATTTTAGCTGATTGTATTTTTGGCAAATAAAATAATTTATGTGACATATTTCTAAATGCTTTCGAAACCATTATCAACATTGGATTATTTCTATAACAAAAGTCGCGGAATGATCCAATTGGTTCTGAAATACGAAGATAAAACCAAAATGGCCGAAGGTATCGATAAAATAACGAAGAATGTTTTAGGATTTCACTTAAAAACAGATGAACACACATATTATTACAAAAAATCAAAAGTAGATCCAATATGTGTTCCAGAAATACAAGATTTACAAGAATTAGCGACTTACGTTTATGAAAATCATTCACCTGACTTTACAAATTCATTGGCAGCATTATGTTACAACTCAGACACATTGGTTCTCAACATTGGACACCTTGTTGCTGATGGTGGATATTTACACGAAGTTGTCAAATTATTAACATCAGAGAATTACGCTCCACACTCGAATTTGATACTTCCTGATGACATTGAAGAGAACTTTAAAGATCAAATCAATTCAAAGGTCAATGAGCAATGTCCATATATTTTCACTGATCCAGACATGATTCGAATCAATGCACCAATTGTAAACAACAAATGCAAGTATGCTAAGCATTATCACATTGCTTTACCTGTTGAAAGCCTCAAATGCTATGAGAAGAGCACGAATAAAGTAAAAGGATTGACAGAGGCTCTTTGGACATCGTATATTGTTTCAGCATCAGCTTTGAATGATAAAATCACAAATTCTGGAATTACAACATGCATTGATATGAGGAATTATCTTCCAGAGCATCTTAAGAAAGGGCTTTCCGTCTGCAATCATTATTCAAATATCACTCCAGCAGCTCATCTTAGTCCGAAGATGACAATTGAAGAAATTGGAAAAAAAATGAGATATGATTTTAATTCTAAAATAAAGAAAGGACATCATTATTCATTCCTCAAGTCTCTTGCTCCACCAGGTGATAAGAAGATACCAGGAATTGGATTGGAGCTTTCGAACATTGGAAGAATTAAAATCAAATCTCCACTCAAAGATGTATTCATTAAATCTTCAGTTGTCGATGCAAACTGCGATCCGCTTATATCACACTCCAGTTTCAGTGTTGATTCACAGCATTCCAATACTCTCCATGGAATGTTTAGGTACAAATCAAGTGTTATTGGTGATGTTGTCAAAGTTTTATCTGAAGGTGTAAAATTCGCACTTCAAAACATTTCCAATAATTTCACACTTGAAGACTCGATTTCTTTGGTCCATGATTACCAAAGATCACTCAAAATATAGATTATTACAATAAAGATATATTATTCACAATAGGAATAAGTTTTTATGGCTTGATGAAACCTGGGGGTGGGGGAAGTGAGCACCACAGATGATCATATCATGCTGTCTGGCATAGTCAAAGAAGAACCTACGCTTGGCAATGACCTCCTCTTGGTTCATGTCATACTTTGCGCAGATTTCCGGATTATCCTTTTGAAGTGCAAGTCCGTGAATGAGATCGGCGCAAATCAAGACTTTTCCGACTTCGAAGATTGTCTGTCCTGGTGTGTGGCCGTGGCAGTCGAGTGATGTGACGTTTCCTGGAAGTTTTTCGCCAAATTTGAAGAATTTAATCTGAGATCCATAAATCTTGACAGTGCGATCAACTTGGGCCTTATTCTCTTCTGGGAATGTCATCCATGCGTCATACTCTTCCTGTAGCATGTAGACAGTTGCATTTACGAAAACTCTCTCATCGCCTCTGAAAAGTCCACCAATGTGGTCTCTGTGGAAGTGTGTGATGTAGACATAGTTGATATCCTTTGGCTCCGTATTTAATTTTTTAATGTTGGAATCAAGAGACTTTCTGGCGCGCCTAAGCCAGATTCAACGAGGATCTTCAGGTCTTCAGTTTCAACCAAGAAAGCGCTCATTGAAGAAAGAACTCCATTTTCGCAATTTAATTCTTTGAGCAATTCAGGTGTAGCAGCCGGGAAAAGGTCGACTGGCATTATCCTTTTGAACTAGTTGTCTTGGATCCATGCGACTTTGAGATTCTCGAACTCAACTGTGTGCATCTTTCTTAATGAAAAATGAAGAAATGATGGTTACATCATGTGACCGGTGCTCTTTCGTCTGGTAGTTCTAAATGTGCTTTCTTGCAATATTGATCGAGGTGAAGTGAAATTTTGGAGAGTTTCGCTGTTGCAAACATTCATATTTTTACACAGATTTGTAGAGTACGTAAATCCCGCCCCAAAAAGTATCGAAAAAAGGAACACCTTCTACCATTTAAACACATGAAAATGCCATGTAAATAATTTTATGTGTCAATTATTTGATCTCAAATTGATTTCAGCTAATGCCTTCAAGCAGGTAATCCCACATAGTTGAACAGTACATACCTTGCGCATTTATTTGAAAAAAGAGTCAAAATTTAAATTATTTGGAAATACTGATTCTACATCCAATACCAGTAAATAGGGCGTCAGTGCAGCATCAGTATATCCTAATATTTTGAAAAAGTCCAGATTCCAAAATTATCCACAATTTTGTTTGGAATTTTAGCTCAAATCATAGCACAATTCCATTATGTGAGGCAAGCCTATCATGGATCAGTCTCATATGATGGAGCTGCACTATGATTTGAGCTAAAAAGCAAAATAAAAGTCGATTATTACAAAGCTCGCCTATTTGTCAATATTATGCACGAAGTATGTATGGAATCTAATATTTCTGTGCACTATATGCATTCTTCGTGCAAAATATTGACAAATGGGTGATTTATTAAATATCTACTATATTTGTTCATAAAACAAGGATATCTGACTAAATCATGTATATGAAACGAACAAGCACATGAACTCAGTTAATGCAATATGTGTGATGAAGTCAGATATCCATATTTTTTGAAAAATTCAAACAATGTTTCTAAATTAATGGAAAATAAAAATTAATCATGCAGAATGACTCATTGTATATGAGGGAACTGCAGCCATATGGAGTGAGTCATTCTGCATGATGATCTTGTAAAAAACATTATGCAATTTGGAATTTGTCTTGCTGCAATGCTGTTCACAAGAGGTGATCAAGGATACATATACATTTATGAGCAGCAATGCAGCGAGAAAAATAGGATTCTCAAAAATAAAGTCATTGAAATTTTGTTGATTTCAAACTTTTTCAACATCATTAAAAACAACCCAATGCATAAGGTTGGTAAGACATCTCATCCAGTGATCCATTTTTCATGAAGATTTTGCTCAAACCAAAAAACTCAAAGAAATTTCATGGTTTTCTTGAGGCAATTCTGCTTATAATGGCCAACATTGTCCATGTAAGGCCACTTGATAACAGAATTGTCTCAAGAAAACCATGAAAGCGTAAAAAATGTATTCGATATTGAGATGAATTTTAACTTTTTAAATTTCATCACAAAGAGTGACTGACTGCATTGAACTTGTGTCATATCCTACGCAGTCAGTCACTCCTTGTGATGAAATTGGTTCAAGGCATGAAGTGTGCTAGCATGTAAAACCTGACAAAAATACTTTACAAACTGTCACTTTTCTTGACACTTTTTGGGACAGCATTTCCGTACTCAGCATATTTTTACACGGATTGATTATTGGAAACAGCGATGAATAAAAAAGCTTATTTTTTGATTGACATTTACATGTTAAATTGACACAATTTTTGTCAGCAAAATCTTTTCATTCACTTTCTAAATTAAAAATATATAATATAAAGCTTTAAACGTATAAGAAATGATACATATGGGAAAGCGCCTCATTCTATAAGTATATTATTAGTATTAGCATTATATTTTCAAGAAATAAAAATAAAATTTGATAAATAACTAAATATTTAGAAAATATATAGTGCTATATGCGGATGTTTTAATGGTATCTATCTAGTTGCAAGATAACTAATTTTGAAATAGAATTTATGGTTTTGATATTTTGTCAGATTGTCAAATTCATTGTCAAATACCATCTCTCATTGTTTGTTGAGCGATCAGTGATCTGAAAAATAACTTTTTAAGGCGATTTAGAAAATATAAACTATGGGCCTTATTATACAGCCATTAAAATAAATTGTTCATAAATTTTGTCAAGTAAATTGTCAAAAATCATGCTCAATAAAATGTGACAAATTGGATCTGAAAAGTGCCAGAAATTTTGGAAACTCAGCACTAAAATAATCTGATGAGTGCCGTTGATGGCAATCGCAGTCAAAGAGTTAACCATCGTCAAGTTTTTACTTCTTATGAAGATGCAAGGCTCAAATTGCTTGTTCAGCAGTACGGTGTTAAAAATTGGGATTTAATATCATGCTTGATGCCAAATAGGACACCACGACAATGCAGAGAGCGATATAAAGGCTATCTGGCCCCGTATATACTGAATTTACCATGGACTCCCCAAGAAGATAGGCTTTTAATTGAAAAATTTACAATCATGGGCCGGAAATGGTCAAAAATTGCAAAGTTTTTTGTTGGAAGATCCGATTCTAATATCAAAAATCGATGGCAGATTCTTCTTCAGACTAATAAACAAGTTCAAGAATTAAATCAAAGAGATTTACCAAGCAATGACGCCGAAGAAGCTGTACCTTCGATACCAGATATAGCTGATATAGAGTCTTCATTAAATATTGCAAATCTTACAAACCATTCTCGAATCTCTTCAGAGCAGCAAAATCAACCTGTGCATCACGTAGTTGTTGCTAGAAGAATTGATCCCAACTCAGAACAGACATCCGAAAACTCACAAAGCGAAAACGTTATAAATATTCAGCTTCTTCCAAATATGTTTTGGAATTCAACGCAGTCAGATACAAATTACTTATCGGCCGATAATTTAACCAGCGATAGAGATTCAAATATAAATTCGATTTCGATGTATAAAAATTATGGCGGAAAAGTATGGTAATTCCCTAATTTTCAACCACTGTTACACATATCCGAAGTATTATTGGAAAAAAATTCAAAATGTTATATAATCGCATTTCATATCTAATAATATTCATTACTATCATGATGTTTACATTTTGTTATTAAAAATTTCGCTATCTATTTATAATAATCAAACATTTATTGAAGTTTATTTTGAATTTTATTAATCCGCATAAATTTATGCGTTTCTTGACGAGAATAACACTGAACTTCTTTGATTTTCATATCATCTATAGTAAATATATAATCTGCCTTGTTTGTTATCAAAAATAAACCTTCTGTTCCTGTATAGTGGAAATTTTTATCAAAATAACACTCAATAAGAGTAACATTACAATAGTTTACTCTAGCAAGACAATCAGCATTAATTTGTTGAAAAATACAGTTTAGAAAACACGTATCGATTCTCCAAAAATCCATCATTACATAGAATTCTTCTACCTTGTTAATTATGTAAGAACACCCACTGACATTACCTGAAGATTTAGTCATATCGCTAGCCATAGTGCATATCATATTGTTACTTGTATTGTTAATAAACTTTGAGTAATCGATCTTAATAAAAGCTGTACGATGGATGATATAAATGCTATTAGAAAATGTGTTTGAATTCGAGATATTTAGTGATGTTAAGACAATTGATCCTTTTGTTAAAAATACATTTGAAGTAGAAAAATTTCCTCCAATTGCATTGCAAATAGATGACATCAATAACTTGTTTTGAAATGTTGGCAAGACAGTTGTTGATGAATGTTTCTTGGTACCGGTACTTATCTCTCTGTTTTGAATGCAATGGCCTTCATTACCAAAATCAACACAAGATGCACACCTTGAACAAATAGCATCCTCTAAAAGTAATTTTGTATTATTGTTAATTGTATTGACTTTGACAGGTGCATAAGTCAAACCTTCAAAGTTACAATTTCGCACATAAAATGATGTCTTTAAATTTTCAAGATTATGAACGTTTAAGACATCGTTTTGAACAATTTTGTATGGCCGAGTAAAGAACTCACACCATGAAAATGATAAATGATTGACGCTTAAAAGTTGGGCATAACTCGAAGCAAAGAAAGTGAGAAACATTTTTTCCCTTGAATTTTTTTTTCTCGTTTACTCTTTTGAGTTTGGCGATTTTTAACGAGTGACCACCCTATTAGATCAGATCTGATAAAACATTTACGTGCCTTTCTGGGGTTCTGTTTACAGTGGTATCAATAATATCTCTGCAAACAATGACCAAGCCGCTAATCCAATATTATTTTGTTTAAACAAACACTATCTTGTATTGGAAGATGATGGAAGCTCTTATCTTATCTATTGTAGGCATAACTGCATGTTAATAATATAGATATAGCCTATATTAAATCTCAGAATTTATAAATATATTAACAAAATTAATTATAATTAATACATTCATAAACAGTGTGATTATAGTTTATTATTTTAAGAATATGAGACTCTGTTTTTGTATTTTTAAAAAAGCAATAATTTAACTTATTTAGTATTTCCATTTATTTTAATATGAAATTGGTGCTTTTCAGGGGTGCTGAGTATGTGAATAGCATTTGCTTGTCTACTTAACTTGAGGATCTCTATGCCTCCATGAGATTGCGGCGAATTTTGACATGTAAAATATCGAAGTTCACATTTTTGACAGGTATTATCTGATATTTGTCATGTAAAGTCGAAAATTTGATATGTAATGTTACCAATGAGCAAATTTTGTGTGAACTTGAGGTAGAATAACTTTAGGTATGCTCGATGTATGAGCAAAGGAATGCCGTTTGACTCCTGCGCGTAGCGTGTTTTTTCTTTTCTATTTTAGTGATTTTCCTAGGGGAACTCTTGCAAAAATAAGCGAGCGAACGCTATAATAGTGAGATGAATTTGTTATAATCATCAAAGGGATTCATAACAGAAGCCCATTAATGATTTGTAATGGGTTTCTGTTTGTAATCATATCATGATTAAGTAATAGGATCATGAAACACATTGCACCACTAGAATCAGCACCCACAAAAAGCACGTAAATGTTTCATCAGATTCGTCCAGGAAGGGGGTTACTCGTTAAAAATCGCAAAACTCAAAAAGGTCAACAAGAAAAAAAAGTGGAACCCATTTTTTCAATTTGTTTCTGTTTTATTTAAGTTATTAAATTCCAACGGGCATCCAAAATACTTTCAAATTATTGATTTTAAATGATTAAAGAACGCGTAAATTACTCAATTTTTTGCTTTTTAATATTTTCCATTGAATGTTAGATAAATGTTTCAAGGCGTCATCTTGAAATATCTATAAATGAAAAACGAAAATCGAAATTCATAATCTAGATACAATGCTAGGCCCGATTTCATGATTTATTCGAAATTGAAAAAAAAGTACGTTAAAATATTCTTTGCGTTTTCTCCATTAGTTTTTCTCTGCTTTCGGGGATTATCAGTGGATATACACCTCTAGGCAGTGAAGAACTAGTGGCCATTCGTTCAAGAATTCCCAAGTTCTTCGATTTTCTTGCAATTCCCTCACAATCAAGGCATCAACAGTCAGCAAGCCACAAATATGAAGCTTTTCTTTGTGCATCATGGTTTGTTGACTGTTGATGCCATCGATATTTGCTCAGATCTAGCTAGTTCGACTTTCTTTTACAAATCTACATTTTCTACGACTCTCAGAGGTCTTAAGACACAAGGCTACGCGTGAACTTCAGAGAGTCGTAGAAAATGCGATAAATCCATATACTCCATTTATCGATCCACATTACTCGCTTTAATTGTCTGATAATATGACAAACAGATAGCTTATGCACACAAACTTATCATGTTATTAGACAACTAAAGTCATTGTCGATTTATAAATCTCTGTTTATAGATACCATCAAAAATGATCAATTTCTGGTACAAATTCTCAAGGCATTTGCTGTTCTGGAGAGTTTTTACCAGAAATTGATCATTTTTGATGGCATTTATATTTTTTTGGATAAATTAATGACTTCTAGCACCAGAAAACACTAAAATTAAATCTACAGAGCACACGCATTCGATGCATACTATACATAATGAAATGTAGCGTCCAGCTATATTTCAAGATCAAATAACATTGAAAAAGACGTGTTTCCTGCCCATTTTCTTCAATGCAGCAAGGTTCTGTATGATTTGAACAAGAAGCATGCCATTTTCAATGATATTTGATCTTATTGATTATAATATCTGCTTTCTAAGCTACTTTACAACATTTTATTGATTTACACGCGAAAGCATGATCAACGGAGTTACTGTGAGCTTTAGGATAGCTCAAAAAGTTCAGAATCACGCAATTATGCTATATTTTAACAGAAACATCTATAATTCAATCTATTTTATCCTTCTGCATGCATAGGAGGACAAAAGAGAATGAAATATAGTTGTTTATAGTTATTTTTCATTAGTTTGATAATATTAAATAGAGTTCCAATACTTTCGATAGGCAATAAAAAATGCACAGTGTGTATACATGAATTCTACTTATGTTTATTAATATATGTCGTCAATATTGAAATAACCAGTATTAATTGCTTAATAAAAAAGACTAATTTTTCCATAATTAGACGGCAAATGTGCATTATAATATGTGCATGTGTTAAAAATACAATTCTTGATTTTTTGACATTTTGACGCAATCACTTTACATTGTCAAAATTATATTTCACGAGCATTTTTGCTATTTACGCTGTTTCTGCTAAGTTTCTCTGTACAGGAAGGATGCACACGTATGCAAAATAATATATACTGAATAACATCAAAATTTAAGTGAATATTTTTAATTTTTTTCTCATTTACGTCCATATACATGTTGGATGCTCAACGCAGCATGTGAAAGCATGTACCCAAGTACAGATGTTATGAAATAAGAGACTTGAGAAAATAAAATTTTATTTTTCTGAATTTGAGGCTTGTGAAAGCGCACAAATGACACACTCTCATATAAGTAGTATAGTGTTACTTTTAATCTGACATAGCATATGATCTTTTTTGATGAATCTAATCATATGTTATAATTAGCTATTTATGATAGACAAATGCTCTACACACGCTATAATTTAGTGTTTTATGTCAAACAATCACTCTTCTGAATGTAAGATATTACATATTTTTCATAAAATATTATAATAAACCATCAAAAACTGTGTGCATGTAATAAAGTATTTTTGAATAGCATGTAGACTTCTTGAATACACACAATTTCATGGATTAAGCAATCACAATAATTCTAGCATCGGGTGAATGTACATTAGCACAAATATTTATACAAAGGCAACAACAATATACAACTCGATGCAAAAGTATATACCAGTACTATAGTATATGAGTATAATAACTGATATGTTGCTTACAATCTTCTTGATGTGATGCACTCCAAACAACACATCGGTATTCAGTCACTTTTGAGATATTAATTTAGAGTGTATCTCGACAATACAGCAATAACAATGATAAATAACCAGATAAAACAATTTAAAAATATCAATATATTCTACATTCACCACTTATTAGTTAATATCACACATTTTATGTAATTGGCAATTTTGATTTCATTATCTTGAAGGCTTATATAGTGTTATTGATTTAAATTCATATAACGCATACTTCATATATTCTAGATTCAATGTGTTAATGTTAATACCACATTTTAACACTGAGATCTAAAATCTGTTGAGAGGGAAATTCGGGAATATTACAATACACGCTTCACAGTTATATACACCGTTGCTTTCGCTATCATAACCTAACAATTATATTTCCTGATTTAATTTGTTTTTTGTTTAATGATATCTCGAGATTGGGGATGAAATTTTAGAATCGCTTCAAACTCTTAGAGATCATGGACAAACATATTGCCCATCTGTCGGTATTACCATAAGGCCAGATGTTGATTATTGGCCGAGATAAGGCCAAAAATACAAACTATACCAAAAATTTTCGGTAGAGTCTATGACAAAAGTGAACATCAAAAAGTGATAGGTGAACCTTAAAGTCACTTTTATGAACAAACCGTCACTTTTTGCGCGGGCAAATCGTCACCTTTATAAAAAGTATCACAAATATCTTTGTTGTCTAACCAATACATTCAGGTTAGTGTTGTTGACGAGCCACAACTCTATCATCAACGAGCATATACCTAATTGGTAAGAAAACAACGATATTTATGCATGGTTAAATTGTTGCGAGAATGTCATTGGGCGAGGTCGGCCTGAGACTTCCAAAGCCCTCGAGTGGCCAGGCCAAGCCCTAGCAAGAAGGACTCAGCCTACAGAAGCCGCCTCTACCTTCAGCATCAGATTCGATGCATGGCGAGGTCGGCCTGAGACTTCCAAAGCCCTCGAGTGGTCAAGCCAGGTCATATCAAGAACCCACTTATTGATTCAATTTTTAATACACATTACATTTTCACTTTTGATATTAATATATTATTTTTTTTTTTTTATTTTTTATTTTTTCACAGATACCTTTTTCATTACAAGATTATTTTCATATTATTACTTATTCTCATAATTATTAATATATCATTAAATTCATAATTAATTATGAATCATGAATTAGATAATGTTTTTATGTTACTTTCATTTTATACATTGATTTATATTATTTAGATTCTCAATTTGATCCTTATATTCTTTGTAAAATTCATTTTTAACTAAATATTTATTTTTATCTTCAAATTATTTGTTTATAATTCATATTTACCATGCAAGACGGGATAATTTCGACTGAGTTTCTTGGTTTTCTTAGGTTTGGAGTGCCACAAAAACTTGCAATGAACAAAGAGAAATGGATGATGTGCTACCGTCAGGATGCTGATAGCACAAATAACATCCTTCACTATGAGGCTACAACTACTCACAATGAAGTCTTCTTTAGCTTCCAACATTGAATTTAATCCATTTCAACCTATTGACACTTTTCCATTTTTTCCCGCGGAAACACATCACTTTCCTTTATTTTGACATTCTGACTTTACATGCCAAAAATAAGTTACATGTCAGAAAAGCACGTTGTTCTATTTTGTCCCAGTCCCATTTTCGGTATAGTTTGTCTTCTCCTCATTTTCAAAAAATAAGATTTTTAAATTTTATTGTAAAAATACAGTATTTTATAAGAATCATTAACATTTTGAAAGAAATTTTTTCATATTTTATTGCAAATTTTTTGATGGGTTTTTATTGGAAAACAAAACAATTTATAAAGGAGTATTTTGAGCCAAAGAGGCCCTTAAATCCTGGGTGGTACTCTATATTCGTACAGTCGTCGCTCGAAAATCCTTCATTTAAATACTTATCACAAAAAAACCCTTCTATTTTCCATGACACACATAAAGTCCGCGATAACCTATTCATGTCGTATCTAAATTCATCGAATCTTGAAGAACTGACATCAAATAAAATATTCAAAATCGATAAAATCATCAAAAACAGAGTAAGATACGAACAAATGTCTCCAGAAACGAAATATGAAGTTATAGCAGACGAATCATGGGAAATTCTTATTAATTGTCGTCATATTGAATTCGAAAAATTTCTATTTAAAGGATTAACCTTTGAACAATACAAAACGATACACAACGACGAGAAAGTCTATTCCATTAAAAAATTACCACAAATCAAATTCGAATCACGTTTTTCTGTCGGATATTCGCAATCAGGAATCAACTCTCTAAAATATGATGAAAGTGGACTCCTTCGTATTCCCCGCACTATTCATGCACGAGGAATTGATGGAACAGGCGAAATTGTTTCTTTACAGGATTCTCGCATTGATACAAATCATTCTTTCTTTTATGATCCTCGATATGAAAATTTTGGACTTTCTCATCGCAAGATATTGAAATATAACATGCTTAATATATCAGAAATTCCAGCAGATCATGGCACACACATGGCTGGTCTCATTGCTGGAAAACCGTGGTCCAGTGAAGATGCAAACGTTCTTTATGAAGGCGTTGCTCCTGGATCGAAACTTTTCATCACTGAAGTTTTCGATCAAGACAAAGTTAATTTTACTAATACTGTTGAAGAAATGAAGGAATTGGGTTCTTATATTCTTTCCAATAGCTGGGATTTCAATGAAAGAGTCGGAGAGAAAGATTACGAAG
Source organism: Trichomonas tenax (assembly GCA_023091735.1). Taxonomy (NCBI): domain Eukaryota; phylum Parabasalia; order Trichomonadida; family Trichomonadidae; genus Trichomonas; species Trichomonas tenax. The sequence continues at coordinate 24,180 of JALKBU010000263.1, forward strand.
TTGCAAAACTTGCTTTCGAAAACAAAGATATAATTTTCGTTTTACCTTCGGGAAGTTCATCGAGACCAACAACACCAAGTGGAATAAGTAATGTTCTCACTGTTGGATCTGCAAAGAAACCAACATCCGCTGAGATTGAAAACTCATACAATGGAAATCTTATTATCACAAATTCGACAACAAACATCAATGCAACGGAATATAATTATCAGCAGAGTTTATTTTATCAAAAAGAGAGTCCATTAGTTGATTATCATAATTTAACAATTTCATTCGATGATGATGAAGATTCTGCTTTTATTTCATTGGAATGTGTCAACGAAACTGTTGCAAAAGTCGTAATATATCCTCAAGAATTTCAAAATTGCTCTGAAATAAATGTTCCAATTCTTTACGTGAGTGACGATGATATCGATATTGTTATGGAAATGGAGACAATAGATATCAATTTCGCTGAGTCAAGGACTAATTATGTTCCTTCTAAATCAGATGGCAGTGCAGTAGGACCTTCACAGTGGGGTATAAAGAAACCAGATATATTGATTCCTGGTGAGAATATTTTTTCAGCAAAAGCAGGAATTATGTTTAATGATACTTCATTCAACTCATTGACGCCGATGACTGGATCTTCAACGAGTGCTGCACAAGCATCGGGAATGTGTGCACTTATAAGGCAATACTTTAGAGAAGGTTTTTATCCATTGCTTATCAAAAATATATCGAATTCAGTTTCTCCATCTTCGTCATTAATCAAATCGCTATTAGTCAATTGCGCTGTTCCCAGAAGTGGTGTGTTTAATCAAAATGAAGGCTATGGTATTCCTAACTTAGAAAATGGCCTCGGATTTGGAAAATTCGGCGCCAGATTTTATGATAGAATTCAAATCGATCGTAAAAGTCACAGAGTGTTTAACTTTACAACAACAAAGAAGAGTGACTTTATGATCACAATGACATATCTTGATTTTCCATTTAACGAAGATGTCGAAGTTTATATTACGTTGCTCGTTGATTTGAATTTGATGGTTGTTACTGAAAATGGAACTGTATATACTGGAAACATGCTCGATGATAACAGAAATGAAGAACTCTCTGCTGTTGAAAAAATTATTCTTCATGATCTGGAACCACAAACATTAACAATTCATGTTTATTCCAATGATTATGTTAAAGGAGATTTCGAAAAAGAAACAGCAGAGTTTTCATTATCAATTCTTGGAGGTTTTGAGACAAATGATGTAATAACCAATCCACTTAATTTTATCGAAATCAACAAAACAACAGTTATTAAAAATTGCTCAGGAAATACATTTGATAAAAATGGAATTTGTCAATGTTCTGAAGATAGTTATGGATCTTATTGCCAAAGCAAATTCATTTACAGATCAAGACCATGGACTGATGAATTTATTACGCTTACAAACAAATACCCAGTATACATTGCTTTTGATGTTCCTTATTATAAAAAATACGCGCCAGTGTTCCAAATTCCGTTCTTATATAATGATTTCTACAATTATGCGATTTATATTGGAATCGGAAGAGGCGGAATAATGGATACATCTCCTTATCTTAGATTAATTGCACCTTACAGGCCAATGCAAGGACTGACACTCCAAAATAAAATATATGACGTTCCTGGACCGCATTATTTCGCAATATGGAACTTCGATAGTGACAATGTAAAACTGATGATTGGCGTTGATTTCGAGGACGTTCCAGCTCCATCGCCAACGCCATTACCAACGCAAACACCAATACCAGAAAGGACTCCTATGACAACACCAATGGAGACTCCTTTTGAAACTCCTCTTAGAACACCTGCTCTTACTCAGTCGCCTGATCCAACACCAGACATAACACCATCGACAACACCATTTACAACGCCTTCAGATACTCCATTTCACACTCCAATAACAACACCAAATGAAACTCCGTCACAAACACCATCGACAACACCATTTACAACACCATCAGAAACACCTTCATTAACTCCGATGACTACACCGCAAAGTTCTCCAGTAAACACACCAAAAACAACTCCTGCAACAACTCCTGCGCAAACACCTTTCGACACCCCTCAACTAACACCAATTCAATCGACTCCTTATCCAACAAGAAGTGCAGCACGAACAATCTTCATCCCGGAGTATGCGAGTGAACAGGTAACAAACTCGCAAGTTGTCTCGGATAATGAAAAACAGCCATCTAAAGTCATTTATATCATTTATGCTGTGGTTGTAATCTTGTGTGCTACTGTTTTACTTGTTACATTCTTTTCAATAAGAAAATGCATCATGAGCAATAAAAAAGATGAAATAACTCCTGACTCAGATCTTGAAGATGAACGAAATTATGCAAACACCGCAGAAAATATTATAACATTAGGAATGGATGCTGATGAAGTTGTTGTTAATGATGAATCATCAGGATTCGAAATATTTGATGATTATTAGTTTATTTATTGCTATTAACGATGTTTTATTATCTTTTAGGGATTTAACCTTAGTTTAACTAAAAGTGCCAAAATTATCAACGGTTTCCTTCATTAATGAAGGAATCTTTTGATTATTTTTTTTCTAAACATGTGAAAATTATTTTTGTTGTTTGAGTTTTAACAATTGGATATTCGAATATTCAACCTCAGTCCCATATTTCATCAAACACAAAACATGGGGTAAACTAATTTATAATGATCAATTATTTTTGTATGTTAAGATTGATGGAACAGAGACGCGAGTTACCGGAATGAGTAACGGATATTACAAAAATTCTCAAATTTCGTTGAACACAACTTTCAAAGTTCGTAAAAATTCCGATTACATCAACGTCATCTATCGTCTTACAAACGACGACACTACATCACATTCTATTGGTCTTGCAACATCAATGTGGATTTATCTTGGAAATATTAATACTCCAATCCAGAATATTGAAGGAATGCGTGGAATGTATTGTTATTATAATGAAAAATCTATTTCCATTCTTCTTCGTGATTCATATGATGTCACAAATGTTGATACATATATTTATCGCGGACTTGGAAATATTGATGGATTCGCTGAACGATGGCAGAATCGAACATCATGGGAAGAAAAGGGTCCAAATTTAAATTCAAGGCTTTCATTTTCATGGCAAAACAGAGTTTTGGGACCTCATGAATCGTTTGAGTTTGTTTATGCACTCGGAACAGGAGAATACTTAGAAGATGCCAAAATGATTATTTCATCACCTAATGATCCATATTTCACTCCATCTTCTATCATCAAAGTGAATGTTACAATTAATCCAATTGAAGAACCATCGAACATCACTGTTTATCGAAATATTGATGGAGTTTCAGAAATTGTTATTCTTAACTTCACAAATGATTTCAAAGAGCACAAAACAGAAGATATAATCCAACTTCCACGAATCGGAGGAAATCACAAAATCAATTATGTTCTGTTTCAAAACGGAACAAAAATAGAAGAAAATTCTGTTAATGTATTTGTAAACTATCCCCCACGAATTAATCCACTTGTTGAACTCAAAAATTATTTTTATGTAGGTGAAGAAGTTTCATTTGTTGTTGAAGTTCTTGATGAGACTTTTGTTACTCTCAGATGTTTTAATGATTATACTATAGTTTTCAGGCAGCATGTTATTTGTAACGGAAAAATTAATTTAACACAAGTTAAATTCACGATACCTGAAAATCTCGAAAATACAGTTCATAATATAACAATTATTGCTTTTGACCAATTTGATATTACATCAAATAAATTCGAATATCAGTATACAGTAGTTCAGTATAAATCTCCGGATCTAAAGATAAGCAGCGCACTGAAGACATTCTATCATGAGAATGAAGTCATCAACATTATTGGTCAAGTCCGCGATTTAGATGGCATTGGCGATATTTACACATATTCGTCAATCAATAACACGAATGTCACATCATACGGTCAACAACACATCACTGGCACCGAATGGATTGATGTCACATTTCGTGTTCAAATCAAATCTCGATCCAACACTATCAACATCTTACGTCTTTATTGTCTTGACGATCGCCAAAGTATTTCTAACACATTCATTCACACATTCTCCGTTATTCCATCAAACTACGGCATTGTTGAAAACACATGCGTTTGCATACGACGACCTCGATTTTTATACACTCCAGTTGCATTCTGGTCATTTGAATGATCTTTTATATATTGATAAATTAATATTTTTCAAAACATAATAAAATCAAAAATTTTTGATAGATTTGTTATATAGCTTAACATTAGAGTTTATTTTTGAATATTGTTCAAAACATAATCAAAAATATAAATCAAAATTAAATTTTTTATTTTTGTTTTATGCAATACATAGATTTGCTATATGTTAATGAAGTACACTATAGTATATTAGTGAATAGTTCCAATTTGCGATAAATATTTTCAAATTTAATTTTTGTCATTTTTCAGTAATTTGATTTTAGCAACTTGAGATATGGGGTGTTTTATGGTATATTTTTGGTATTAATCGAACAGATATTGTTTATATTATATAACAGAATAAATTTTGCAAAACTTTTGCAATGAAAGTGATTTGCGCAATTCGTGTAATTTCATGCATAAACCGCAGGATACAACACAGTAACAGGCTTTGGCTCAGCATTTATAACTGGTAACGGGAATTTCGAACAAACCTTTTCAAAAATAGGACTGTAGACTTTATTTTCGACCATGTACCTTCTGATATAGTCAGGCATGTGCTCATCTGTTATTTTATTTAATTGAACATCGATTACTTGAGATGGACGATATTTCTTAAAGAACCCATCATAATCAGCTGATTGTATGATCTTTCTTAAGGATGCAAGACGATCAAACTTCTTCATTAATGCATTTGATGCATTTCCTGTTTGAAAGAGCTGAATATTGCTACTTACGTCTTGTGCATATCTCTGCCCATCATCAAGCTTCTCAAATTGCTGCCTCAACATATCAAATTCTTGAGCCAGTTGTGTTATTTTAATTCTATCGCCGAATTCTAAGTTTTTCCACAACATCTGGTCCTTGGTGCGCATCATTGCTGCGACTTGTTTGTATTTGTTTCTTAGAGCCGCGAGCGCAATTTGGAAGTCAGTGTTCATTGTGGTCATTATTTATAAGTGACACTTTTCCGGCCAAAAATTTTTGACATCATTTTTCAAAAGAAAAAATGTAAACTTTTTAAAACGCTTTTTCATGTTATCTACGACATATGTGGATGATAATTTTATAATTTTTGAATTTCTGTTTTACATTTTCTCGGGGGAATGTTCATTCAGCAAACTTTTTAATATCAATAGATATATGGTTTTAACTGATACCAATAGATAGAATACGAGAAGCATAATTAATAGTTAATATAAATACATGATAAAAACAAGAATAATAGATCTTTTTATAACAAAAATTTTTCATCGAGAATTATTATTTTATTTTTTGCTCGAGAGAATCTTCATTTAGAAAATGAGATTAATAATCAATATGTCGAAGAAATCTTTTGGAGTTAAATAGAGCAAAAGAAATAGTATCTATTTTAGGAATGTGAAATCATATATGTTGTTAATTATATTTTCAATATTACAAAATTAATAATGCCTATTTACACTTGATATCTTTAAAGAAATTCTTGCACTACTTTAGCATCAAATGTAGAAACAGGAATTTCGAATCTGAGTTTTTGATATTGAAAGGTTTTCAATGATCACAGTATATTCATTAGCTTTAGGATGAGTAAATAATAGACGTGGTTTTGAAAGAAATCCTACATCAATATTTTAGAAATAATTATCAAGATTGGGATAAATTACACAATGGAATATACTTATAATCATTGCTGTGTTATATTTTTAGCATGCTAGAGCTCAAGAATTTATATCATTCATTATATAATGTGTTCTGAACTTAATCCAATTAAGTTTAAAAAGGAAAGAGAAAATTATATTATTTGACAAATTGTCGAAGATCAAAAATCCAAAATATAATATTTCAATTGATAATTTCTGTTTTAACGTGGATAAATATATTCATTATCTCTAACAAACAGTGCATAAATTATTTATATGTGTAATTAGCTTTAATAGCAGTTAGACGAACAATAAATTTGATATGTATTGTTTCTTCATGCATAATAACTGTAACCAAGCTACAAAAGTCCATAGAAATCACTTTTAAATGTATCAGCATATGCTTGTGATCAAAAAGCAAAACAATTAGAACGAATAGAAATATCAAACAAAATTATCAATTATACCACTATAAAATTCTACACTCAGACCCAAATATATGATACCTAACATCCAATGATACCATTACAAATAAATTATTCGGCGAACATTTTGATAAAGTTATTTTTGAGCCGAAAGCATTCACAATCTCAATAGTACTTCTAGTTATATAAAAACAAAACCGTATTTATTGTGTATAATACTGAACAAAAAAAGACAAATGTTTTGGCTTCATTTCTAAAGCATACTTATGGATAGCTTTCGGAAGGTTGTTTTCCTCAGCACATGAAAGCAAAAACGGGTAAAGCTCGTTCAAAAGCACTCTATCTTGAAAATTCCCGATCCACGGTTCAACACAAACCGTGTTATCGGGCTGCATCAGTCCAGATCCAAGGATATCGTCTACAAGGATCACTTGGTTTAGTGGCCTATTGATGATTTTCAAGTCCTTCATTGCGTAGCCAAGCTTAAAAATGCAAGATTCGCGGAAAAAGCAGTTCTCTATGTTGACTGATGGGAAAATATGTTTGATAATATTCTCGGAATACTCCTTTGAAGCGGCAGTAAAGATAAATATTTCGTATAGGTCTGACACTTTCTCTAAAAACTCGTTAGCACCTGGTCTAACGTGTACAAAGTACTTTTTCTTTGAGACGTCGCATTCAAACTCGTGGTTTTCCGTTGGCAAAGGTGTTGTATATATCAAAGTATTATCTAAATCTATTACAAGACACGGCAATCTCCTCGAACAAGCGAAGAGACTGTTCACGATAAAAGATTTGATTGCAGATATAATTCCTCCTCCTTCATCCTTCATCGTTATAGAAAATGAATTTTTTTATCCTTTCAATCGACTTTTTTGTCGGCGTTGTAAATTTGGGTAATTTAAATTCGCTTCTTGAATGCAACAAAAATAAAAAATGATGTTTACATTGTCGTCACGTTTTTATGTAATGTCGTCACATTTTGAATAAAAGTGCCATAATTCAGAAAAAATTTGAGAAGAACTGTCACGTTTTCGAATAAAAGTGACCAAATCGTCACGTTTTGTTTAAATATTTGAGAGCATCTGTCACGTTTTTCATATTTTTCAAAAAATGCATTTAAATTTTTCTCCATTGATAAACTATTTCAGTACACCCTATATAAGACAAATACAGCAATTTCGAACATGATATTTGTTTTTCTCAATAATTTGTTAACAAAATCTTTATTTTTATTAATTGTTTATATTTAGAATTAGTTGGATATTCTATTATACGATTTTTGTAAAAATAAAAAAAATTATGATTTTTAGAATTCACATCGTTAGGAATGAATAACAAGTTGAGTATCGAAAATCCAAAATCTTTTACTATGAATTTTCAGTGCCATTCAAATCTCAAACAATTTTTTTGATAAAATAATCCTATGATCGATAACAAAAAAATATTTTTCCGCAGATTCGAATTTTCCATTTCTCCAACCCATAAAACCGTTCTCTCTTTCAAGAAAGTTATCGAATCACATAGAGTTATGTTCTATCACATCGCAAATGCTTTAATTTCGATTTTTGGCAAATTATTCCTCACTGAAAAGTGTTGATTTGACTGAATCATATGATGTTGGAAATGCAGTGGTGTAGAACAGATTATTTTTTTTGTTGTAATTTATAGTTGGCGATATACCAGACTGTTAAAGGCCAATTGTACGGGAGATGGATATACTCAATGAATATTTTAATACTTGAATACGTATATGTCTTCGTAATAATTCTTGTGAAAATTTCGATTAATTTGGGAAATGAAATTCATTTTATACTGAAGAAAGCTATGAAATTGACATAAAATGAATGTGCTATTAAATGCGAATAGAAGATACGGCAAATTACCATAAATTAAATGAATTGAATTTATTGGCATCAAATAAGACAGGCTTTATGCACACTGCTGCTGCTGTTGATTTTCGGAATTGTCCTCTTTTTATCGCTGGTAAACCTATGTCAGAAAGCAAAGATTTGCGAAATTAATATTTATTTTGCTAGTCATAATATTAAGCACAAAACTATTCACATACCACACTAAGCAGTATTTTTCAGCTTTCCCTTTTGTGTGGACAAACACCAACTTAAGATTTTAGATGGGCAATTAAATTTTATATATATCATAGAATTGGCAATATGATTTAGATATTCCAATTCTTAATTTTTACACCCATATACACTGTGATTCATTGTCTCTATTCAATTTTAGATTTCATAAGTGCACATCTGATGAATGATCAATAAGGATATTTGACTTTTTATAGAAAAGAAAAATTATGATTTGATACACATCAGCTAAATTATGTTAAGCTGCTTGCAGCTATTGCTTTGTTATATTCTATTTGGAAGTACCGAAAGTTCATTGGTATTCGATCAAAGATCGAAGCTTCATCAGAAAATACCAATGCTTCTGAGAAAGTTAACTCGCAAATTTTTTTATAAAATAATCTGGTAGGGTTAAATTCAAATAATACAGGCACGGAGATGGCTTTCAGATTTTAATTTAATTCTACTCAAACTAAATAACTGAGAATATTTCCAATTTGCAATCTTTCGGCATAAAAAAAATAATTGTCATGTAAAATTCGAATTTCTGTCATGTAAATATGAGATTATTGACAAATGAAAAGATGATTTGTAACCAGAACCTTAAATTTTTACTGTAACCAAAATATCACTCATAAGGAAGTTTTCAGCTCAACATCATTTATTCACAGTTATAAATTGAAAAACTCTGTTCACACAGAATTAAAAGGTTTACAAAAACAAGAATATGCTTTATAATGAGTAAAACACTACGAAAATCAAAAATTTATAAAATCAAATCATTTTTTTGAATTCATGAATGCGAACGAAGAGAGACCTGACAGTCACAACAAGCACTCAGCTGCCGACGGAGCGAAGAGGTACAGACGCAGGACTGGTAATTCCGGCAAAATGAGAGAAAGAGTGAAACCTGGTATAGAAATCAGCCATTTGAAGGAATTGGGCGATGCTGGTCACGTGAATTTATTGCCGTCAAGAATTCTGCTTATCAGTGATTTCCAGTCTAAGAAAGAAAATATGCAAGCAAATCTTCCACTCTCTAAATCTGGCAGTATCAGTATCCTCGATATCATAAACAACCCAAAGAAGGCTAAAGGCTTCGAATCATTCGATGAAGATGTTTATTCCAACAACCAATCAAAAAATCGAGAATCTCCTCCACTAGGGCCGGTCGACCAGTCTCAGACTGAGGAAAAATCTACATAAAATATCGCCCAAAGCTCACCAATTGCCGAAATTAATAATGATAAGAATGACAATGTTGAAATAAGTCCAATTGCTCAAGCCCCTGGTCTTGTACTCACTCTAGAAGAGCCAGAAGTGCGTGAAATAAAAGAAAAGCAGCCGAGTGTTGTAGATCAACATGAAGCCGTCAAAGAAGAGGCACCAAAGCCCGACAACAGTCAAGGAAAGAAGAAAAAGCTCATAGCCCGTAAACGGAAACGAACATCAAATTTAAAATCTAAAAGCACACCAAACCTTAATATAGAAAGCATCAAAAAATGAAACGAAGGGGACTAAATCGAGTGGCAAACAATCAGAGAACTCCAATTCCTCAAATTCATCGAATTCTTCCAATCCAAAGAAAAAGAACCACAAAGCATCGAAGGCTTCAACAAACGCTTTGATGCAGATCCTTTAACTCAACGATGAAGGAAACTCGAAGCTGCAAGAAATTATTGAAAAACCAAAACAAGAATGTCTCATAAAACCACCTCCAGGAATCACAAATGATGTGGACCAACCAGTTGATACATATTTGCCCACTGCTGACAAATCAATGGCCGTTGAAATGGAATTTGATCAAACAATCAGAAGATTTGAGTTCAGCAGCCTCACCAAACCTGTTCTAAACTGGTACCCATTCCAACTTCCAAGTATTCCTGAAGATAATGAAATTCAAAAACAAGTGCATCACAACTATGACTTCATTCATATGCTTCTTGAAATGAAGCGCCAATAACTGTATTGCGTTCGGATTTATTATAGGTTTGTATATTTAAAAATTATACGAGATATTTTAACTACATCGCTACGTATTCAACAACTGTATAATACTATCATATTATTGTAAAAGAAGTAATTTCGATTTCAAATTAAAGAATTGTGACAGGCCTTTGAAGGTTCTACGGAAGCGTCCGCACACCAACACAACCTGTGTCTTTTCTCCCTTCCAGGCTCGGTTGTCTTACTGAAGGCAACTTGGTAGGAAGGGTTTATTTAGATGTTTGACAAACCACGTCTCTCAATTTTCATTGCAGGGTCTTGTCAGATACTGCCCCTTTATTTAATAATTTACATGATAAAATGCCAGATTTTTATTTTTCATTATCCAACTTAAAACGAATCAATCTCATTAAGAACAATATGACCAAAGCTCATTTCATAGAAACTATATGCACTTCTTAGAGATAAACATATATAGACTAATTTTATTAAAAGGAGCAATAGAGGAATGGATTTATCTGAGTTCGAATATACCCGAGAATATTGTTTTTTTTTGGTTTCATCAACATTGATTAATGCTATAATTTGCAACAAGATTCTGACATTGAAATATCAATCATTGCTTCCATTGATATTTATTCATTAATATTCTATAATAGACAGTGTTTTGTAAACATGATATCATAATGTGTGAATTTGAAGTAATACCGATGGATGATAGTGACTAAAAAGTTATTAAAATTCGAGGAATTTTAAATTTACATTTAGTAATTTTGATCCATTCTATATATTTGTCGACAATATCTTTGATCAAAAATGAAACTTTGAAATATGCATTCCAATATGAAAACATTTCAAGCAATCATATTTTATAATAACACGTAAAGTCTTGACGCTCAATGTAAACAAAATTAAAATTGAGAATGTTCAAAAAATAAAATAATCACAAAATTTCATGATATTTGGGCGACCCATACCAATCCTAATAAGGATTCGTAATCAAAATGTATATTTCGAATACTAACGAAATTTTTTTCATTTTTTTTTTCAAAAATGGATTTTTCTTTGGATTTAAGTCAGACACGGATCCAAAGGAAGACATATGTCGTCTCTCCACGTCCTCGAAATCTGTTCGGGCACGTATTCATGCCGGCTTCCACGAGAAAAAAGTACATTTATCCTGTAACACCGCGAAATTTTCTTCCTAAGAAAGAGAAAAAGGAGTTAAAACCACTACAAAAAGATTTCTTCCGTCCGGAGCAGCCGATATACACATCAATTCGCTCGCCACGCCTTGTTAGAAAAACTCCTTACGAAGTTCGCAGGAGCATGGAAATTGACCCTTTAGACAGGATCGACATAAAGGCTGTAGCAAGGGAAGTTCGCGCAATGAACAAATGGCAGAAAAATCGCGAAAGTGTTGAAGTTCCAGAAAATATTGCTGAAATTTTCTTGGTGCCTTCATGCGCACCAGCAAAGCCATCATCTACACTATAGTAATTAAATCAAAAAAAAAATATTATCATGGAAATAATTTTCACGACATTCGATATTCAAATCAATTGATACTGCAATTAGCAATTGCTTTATCATCAAACTTCAATGTTCAATGATTAATATTTTTTGCATTTTGAATTTATCAACTTATTTTCTTTTGTTTATTAAATCATCTGTTTATAGGCAACTTAAATCTAATCAAAACATTGAGTTTTTTAAAACATGTAAAAATACAAATTTTAATATACGCAAAAACAAATAAAACAACACTCATAACTATAAAAGGTACAATGGCAACTATATAAATAGATAATAAACAATAATATAATATTAGAAAATTAATAATCCTATTAATTTTCTTGCAATGGACTTGGATCTACTTCTTTTTCTTGTGTGGTATTCAATAAATCTTCAATAGATGAAGGAGTTAGTGTTTCAAATTCATTTTCCTCTTCTTCATCGTTAAATGCTTTGTTAACATAATTAAAACCCGAAACATTACCAATCTCTCCAATTGCCGGTGAAACATAAGAATCATTTGGATTTTCCTTCGTTATAAATGGATCAAAGTTTTCTAAGGAAAATCTTGTTGTAATTTTAGGTATATATGATGGTTTGTACTCCTTATTATATACTTTCATCCAGTCTATATCCTTAAAGAATGGATGTGTTTTCAAATCTATGAATTTTGGACGCTTTGCTGGATCCTTAGACAGTAATTTCTTCACCACATCGACAAGATCTGGATCTGCACCATCAGGATACTTTGGTTCCGTGAAAACTATTTTGTTGTATAATTTATTCTCGTTTTCATCAACAAAAGGCGGATCCCCGAATGCTATTTCATACAGTAATATACCAATTGCCCATTCATCGATTCCATATCCATAATTCTTCTTTAATATTAACTCAGGAGCGATATATTCAGGTGTACCACAGAACGTTGTTGTGGTTTTGAGCTGATTTATGTCTTTCGAGAGTCCAAAATCTACGAGTTTAATGTATCCTTGACCATCAAGTAAAACATTTTCTGGTTTTAAGTCTCTGTAAACTATTCCTATGCTATGAAGATATGTTATCGCCAGCCCTATCTGAGCTACGTAGAGTTTAGCGTCGAAAAGCGGAATTTGACCAATTTTTGATTTATGAAATTTCAAATCTCCGCCAGGAACGTATTCTAATCCAAAATAGAACTTCGACGTCGTCTGGAACGTGAAATACAGAGAAACTAAGAATGAAAATTTCGCTTTCATCATTAAATTTCTTTCTGCAATAATTGAGCAAGTTCTTCCTGTCCTCACCAACACTGATTTATGTATTGATTTTATGGCGTAGAGGTCCCCTGTGTCCTTCTTTTGGCACAAACGCACTTTTCCATAAAATCCTTTTCCAATCACCGAAATTATATTGAAATCTTCCATTGAAAGTTTAGGCGATGGCAAGCTCACCGCGTGGATGGCCGTAACCCATCGTGTAGCGTCTTCTACTGAATCAGCAGCAAAAAATATATTTGATTTTGGTTCTCCGATATTGAATATTGAGAATTTGTTGGTTTGTGTCATTTCGGCTTTAGTTTCTGGATATAATCGAAGTATTTCTTCTATCATTTGTCGCGTATCATCCTTGAATATTGTCAAATTTTCGCCTTCTAGTTGCACAAATCGCCTGTGCCAGAAACCGTGCACGCGGCTCTTCTTCTTCAGCCACCCGGCATACGAGAGAAGCTCGTCGCAGCCGGGATTTCTCGGTTTCATCTTTTTATATTTTTTGAATTTTACAATTATCGTTATCATAAAAAATTTATTCACTAGTTTTATGTTTGAGAAGAATGAGTTAGTGATTTGTCATTCCTTCGATGTATATATCCCGTTTTTTGAAGATAAACAGGACATTGCCGATCGAATTTTTTTTGATGATCAAATATTGATCAAACTAGCCATTGCATCATATCATAACTTTACATCATTCTAGGCTATTTATTCATCATGTTTATAGCTTACACAGACAAATTCGACTGAAGAATCATTATAATTTGCTAATACTCATAGTATATTGTCATATATTCGATATAAAGATATTTCTGCATTATTATTTGCAGCTAATTCTGCTGTTTTCAGCTATAATGTGTTAATGAAGAAAATATTTCCTTCGACTCAACAACATTTATGTCCTGTCTCCTCAGGTTTCTTTAACTGATGAAACAAAATTTCTGGATATCCTATTCATTTATGTTTGGTGTATTTTAAATAAACAAATTTACCAGATTTCAAGCACAGAAAAATGCATTTTATATTTCATAAAAGATTGAGTGCTACTTGCAATCTTCTTCATGTTGGCATTTATAAATGAACTCTATCTTGATCATTAAATACCATTTATAAATACAGAATTTAATGATACCTTGTTATAAATGGAGACGAAAGAATTGGTACAGAAGCAATGCAAAAAGATTCATAGAGAATATTTCGCTTTCTGATATTTGTGATGATGTTCCGAGTTTTGATCGAACAATTTAAAACAGCATAATTTGTTATGATGGAAATTTGATGTGGAATTGTGTTAAAGGGTTTCATTTGAATATATTCTAATTCATCAATAAAGCTATTATTAATTGTTCCAATATAACTGTTTTGATGCACAGTGTAATAGCAACTGTTACTGATAATGTTGCAGTTTTCTATGTGAATTGGATTGTTTGCAAAAATTAATGAAAGAGTGCTATTATTTCCCAAAACATTTGAGTATCTTAACTCAAAAGAATATAAACTATTACATGTTTAATAATGATTTAAACAATCATTTCCTCCTGAATTATTTTTGAAATAACTAAAGCTGATATTGGCAGTCCGTGATGAACAATCAGTGTAATAAGCTGATCCAGAATTAGCTTTGTTGTTGCTGCAATTCGTGAATATATAACGGTGGATTCCGCAATATTGATATGTTGTGTAGGATTTAGTTATTTTTCTGTATTATGACAAAGAACTTTCGTCAATAAAATTATAAAATAGAGAATGATATTCTAAATAACAATAACAATGTTGTCCATATGTTTCAGAGAATAATCAACCAAATTTGGTAGATTTGAGGGAACAAAATCGATGATGAACAATAGAAATGTTTCCTTGAATGTAAACAGGCTGTTTGTTGTTCGAAAATGTGCATTCGCTGTGGAGTATCTTGATATTGTTCCCAAACGCTTTAATTCTTTGTTTTGTGCGTTCGAATTGACTCTGCAATAAACACTGTTGGGTTAATTTGAGAAATGCCAATGGGAGGAGGTCCATCATAAAGCTGCCAAACATCGAGAGGAGAGCCATCACTGTGAATTATTGAATGAGAAAATCAACATTTTCTCATTTAAATGTCAAAAAAAGATAAATATAATCTTATTAAAACTTATTATCGTTGCGTTATTTTAAGAGAGAAATACAGTGCTTGGTATATATGTAACCATAATTTTGAACCCAGCCTTTAATACGAAAGCATATTGTAATAATCCTATTTCAATACAATAATAAAACGACTTCAATTAACCATAGAATAATTTTTGATTATAAATGTAAAACGCTTTTTTTGCATTGGAAAACACAATTGGTAATTGATCACCTAGCAAACTAGCACGTAAAATTCTGGTGCCGATCTATCTTCATTTTGGCTTCGTTGCTCAAAACTCGAGATTGAACTTCGCTTTTGACTATATAACCCCTAAAATTATTTGTTACCTCTATAAAACAAAATTAAATGTAAAATTGACCTTTTGATGCAAAAACTACTAAAATCGAATGTAAACAATAAATATCACTAATAGTGAAGTTATTGGAATTGAAAAAAGTCGACCAATTCATCATCGAGCAATTAACTCAAAATAAACGTTTCTCGATTGATCTCTCATACAAACATATACAGAAATTGTAGGTGTATATATCTATAAAGACCAAACAGTTCGATATCGATCACAATCACTAATTTCACAAAATTAAATATGATTATTGAAAAAATACGATGAATTCAGTGCAATAATAAAACCGGCGTCATACAAAACGTTAATCATTAAGCGATTAGATTTTATGTAAGATTGTGATATGATCTAAAAGTAACGGTTTTATCATTTTCCTGATGACATCTCTCAAGGGCACACAGACAGAGAAGCACCTCGCTATGGCCTTCGCCGGCGAGTCCATGGCACGCAACCGCTACACATTCTTCGCTGAAGTCGCTAAAAAGCAGGGCTACGAGCAGATCGCACAGCTCTTCATTGAGACAGCTGAGAACGAGAAGGTCCATGCTGAGTACTTCTGGTCCCAGGTTAAGGGTGAGGGTGCTGTCAAGGTCGAGACAGAGATCCCAATTTGCGGTGTTAATGACACATTAACAAACCTTCGCAACGCCGCTGCTGGTGAATACGCTGAGCACTCACATGACTACCCATACTTCGCTGACGTCGCTGAGAAGGAAGGCTTCAAGAAGATCGCAAGGGCTTTCAGAGCCATTGCTTCTGTCGAGAAGGAGCACGAGATTCGCTTCAACACGCTTGCTAAGCAGGTCGAGACATCCACAGTCTTCAAGCGCGAGAAGGTTATGACATGGAAGTGCCGCAACTGTGGCTATGTTACAAAGGCCACTGCTGCTCCAAAGGCTTGCCCAGTCTGCTTCAAGCCACAGGGCTGGTTCGAGATCAAGGAGGTTCTCGAGTAAACAAATTTTTTTTAATCAGATCTAAATCAACCAAAAGCATTTTGTCAATACTTTGCATTACATAAACTATATTTATGCTTATATTCTTTATATTATAATTTTCATTTTTATTAATTTGATTCATTCCAGATTCATTCATTGCCATATAAATTTGCATGCAAATTTTCTGTTTGCTCGCACTTAAATTGGTCGGAGCCAATGAAAATTAAAAAATTGATTAATATTTCTTCATGCTCAACTAAATAATTAATGCATTTCATACAAATAGACGTTTTCTAATTGTTTCATTGTAATTATTCTTGATTGTTTCTTTTAAATATTAGATTTTGATTTTATATTATGGTAAATACTATCAAATTCGAATATAAAGCAATTTTATTCGATGCCTGAAGCATAATGCTAGATATATTTAATCATAAATTTGATTTCATTTGGAGGAACCATAAATTCAGCACAATCAACTAAGAAATCGCTCAAAGGCTTATTAAGATTATCTTTTGTAGAAGGCTGCATCATTGGATAGTAAAGGAAACCTCCACTATATACAATTTTAACATTTGAATAGCCTTTCTTTTGCTTCAATGTATCAATGAGATCCTGGACAGTGGCGTTTTTAGGAACTTCGATTTCTTCATGAGGTTCTGTCTCGCCACAAACCGTACACTTTGCAACCCTGTCATACTTCTCATTGGGCATATAAATACCACAGATAGAAGAAATAGAAATCTTTTCGCAGTGTTGACCGCAATTGGTAATATACTTGATGGCCTCTGTTGTACACATTGAAGCAATGATAGCCTGTGTTGCTGCAATGGCAGGAATGATTCCCTTAATAACACCCTTAGCCATGAATGGAGTGATTTCGCCTAATTTGAACCTCCTCGAATGCTCATTTGCGTGCTTGACAACATACTCAAGGTGCTCATCGTTGTCACCATCAAGCTTCTCATTGGGGTGCTCCTTAGGCCAAAGAGATTCCATGACCCAGGCAATGCAGTGCTCTGGCTGACGTGGATTTGTTGCAATTGTACAAAATTGGAATTGTGTTGGCTTAACGAATGCTGCTGATGTGCACTGTAAGCAGGCGTTTTCAAGAGGGCTCACGAACCTGCACTGACCTCTCCAGGACTCAGTTCCGCCATCGATATATGGAATGTATTGATCGTACTGCTTTTTGATTTGTATGATTTTTTCATTGAGCCATAATCGCGCTTTTACGTTGTCAAGACCGCCAATAACAACATCAAATTGGCGATAAAAATCTGTATCTAATTCCTGGATCCTGCATGTGTGATACTGGATATGGCAATCTGGAACTCTCCTCATGACAAACTTTGCAGCAACCTCTGATTTATATTTGCCGACATCATTTTCACGGAATAAGAATTGTCTGTTAAGATTTGAAATATCGATTGTATCCATGTCAATGACATCGATGTTCTTGATTCCTGACATAGCAAGGCACTTCAAAATTTCACATCCAAGTCCTCCTGCACCGATAACGAGAACGCGGCGGCTAACGAGATATTCGCGGCCTTCCTCTCCCTCGGCGAAGTACTCCCCGCAGTATGGGTCCCTCTGCGAGAGGAGAGCTTTGATTCCTTCTCCTATCATTATGTCACATTTTTTGGCATATTTATATTATAACATCTGTCAAATAAACT
This sequence comes from Trichomonas tenax, assembly GCA_023091735.1. Lineage (NCBI taxonomy): Eukaryota > Parabasalia > Trichomonadida > Trichomonadidae > Trichomonas > Trichomonas tenax. The sequence continues at coordinate 42,304 of JALKBU010000263.1, forward strand.
ATATTTTGTCATGTAAAATGCTTTGCTCAAATTACTCTCATCAATGCAGGAGATTACTATGCTCAAAATATTAATACGCATATAAGCTGTACTACTGATTATCTATAATATTTATAAATTTGAATATATTTATTCCTGTGAATTAGGACTGAATTGAGGAATTATGTTGAAATTGACTCAAACTTAAACAATAAGTACAGGATCCCTATTGCATCGTTTTTGAGCAATATGAAAGATCGGATATTGATTTTTAGAGAAAATAATACTTGAGCAGTTAAATTATTAATTCTTGATTTTTGCGGAAATTTTCTTCAAAATTAGAAAATGAGCAAAAAATTGGGTATATATTGATATTGAATCGACAAAAAGAATGGATTTTATGTAGGTGCTCTATCGCCTCACACAGATATATTCTCAACACACATCAATGATTTTTAAAATCAGATTCACACAATTAATAGAGGCACTTCCACTGCTATTCATTCGGAGACTTACTTGGTGGATAGTGGCTTTAATACAGGTCAATTTTGTAAAAAGAATAGAAGTTGAGATTTATTCTTTGTAATGAACGTCAACAAATCTATAAACAGTCATATGTCATCAATTTGGAGCGATTTAAAAGAATTTCGTGAATAATTGGTAAAATTAATTTTGATTCAAAAAATTGTTTGACATATATTTCTTCACCTATGAACTTTGCTTGGATTACGGTTGATTGATCCTGTTTCTGTATGCTGTAGCTTGCTGTATTTCATTGAAATTAAATATTCTTGAGGAACAGTTCAATAGGGCAAGGATTCTCATTTTCTAGTGTAGCAATCACAAATTCCGTGATCTGTCAGACTTTGTGAGATAATTTCGAAATTTTTGTTCATTATTGTAAAATGGCTGAGAAACTAATTGCGTAATCATTTTTCATCATCTAAATTATGTTCCTATTTGATCGAAACGGTTTATTCCCTAATTAATTAATGGAAATGAAATAATCGGCATTGATTGCTTGACAATAAATGAAATATGTAGAGATCATGTTCAGAAATGCATTATCATGTTTTATGTTTCGAGGAACGCTTCAACAATTTCGAAATATATATAATATTATCTCGATAAAATGATCATGAATTTGGATTTATAATCAGATGTAGCAAGATAAGATAATTTGATGATCAATAATGATTAAATTCGATATTTTTATTGATTTGTGATTTTAAAGGATTTCAGCATACGATGGAGAATCTGATTACATAATGCAAATTCACCAAATTTAATTTAAAAAATTAATTTTGATTTTATGTTGATTTTTAATTGCTGGAATCCAATCGATACCAATTGTGGCCTATTTCAAATATGTTGGCACCTAAAGTTGCTTTTAATAGGCAGTTTTGAGTGAAGAACAGAAGGAGAAAAATTCTAATGACCTTTATAAAAGTGACAAAATTGAATGATGAATGTAAAAAAGGCAACAAAATTGAATGAGATATGTAAAAACGTGACAGTCAAAAATTCAAAGTGTATTAGCAATTGTTTTAGAAATAAATGCTGATGACAGTCCATACATCACCTCACGATATCTCTTTCAATGTCCAAATTTTCTTCTCTAAAACTGTATTAAAATGGGTGCATCGGTCCTTTTCCTTATCGTTCGGGCATCAGTCCTTTTTTTGTAAAATGAAAATTTCCGTACGTTAAGGACCCCATTTAGTAGAAAGCATGCTCTGAGTGAATTGGATATGGCCAATTCTAGAACTCACCCATGCGATAGTGGTTGTATAGGATGAAATGCATTTCATGTCATAAATAGAAATGAAAATATCGACATTTCAAGAAATCATTTCAAATCTTATAGCAATGATTCAAGAAGATCATGCAAACGTAGGGGCGATAAAAATCAAGGAATTTATACAAAATTGAAGAAAATAGAAGTGTATATTGATTCCATTTTTTTGGGATTTAGCGACCAAAATTGGTGGATTTAGAATTTCATATATATGCGATATATACAGATGCCTTTAGTTACCCGACCAAACAGTTAGAGGCACTTTTTGTAATAATTTTTTTGACATTTATCGTCTATGTATGACTGCAATAGCGTTAACAATCTTATATTAAATTTTTAAAATTGAAATTTGTATAGTTTGGATTGATTTTTATCTCTGCCTTCCATTTTTGGTTATATTCTTGGTCAATCAAGCTTAAGCTATTCAATTGCACTCAACTGGACGGAACTATCTTGTAAAGAAAAGTGTCAAAACGCCTTTTCATTTTAAATAATATTGTTTTACATATAATAATATTATAATTATTCCATATAATAAAATTATTGCAAAATCAATGACTTTTATTTGATTTTCTTATTTTCAAAATCAAATATCTTTGACTATTGACATGTTATTTCTCCATATCACCAAACACATATTTGCATTTGAGGAAATGAATAAGAAATATGTCAATTGTCAAAGATATTCGATCTTGATAAATTATTAATAGCTATACTTCATTATGTAGGCTATACATCAAATATCCGGGAGCTGTAGATGTAATTTCCGTGTTTGCTTGTGCCTGATGTTAATAATTTATCCAATATTAATAAATACCATCAAAAATAATCAATTTCTAGCACAATCTCTACAGAGCATCGAATATCTGGAGAAGTTGTGCCAGAAATTGATCATTTTTGAAAGTATTTATTAACGGAGAATAATAAATCGTAAATTGCTTTAGCTGTCTAATAGCATGACAAACGTGTACTCACAAGCTATCTGTTTATCGTGCTATTAGACAGCTAAATCAAATAATGTAAATCGATGAATGAAATATTTCGATTCATAGCATTTTCTGCGAGTCTCTGACATTGCTAGGCCATCCTCTGTCTTAGCAACCTCAGAGACCCATAGAAAATGTTGAATTGTAAAATGAAATCGAATCAGAACGCTCTGAGCGAATTTCGATGGCACCAACAGTCAACAAGCCATGGGATACGATGAACAGATTCGTATCCAATGGCTTGTTGACTGTTGGTTCCTTGATAATGATGTAATTGCGAGAATATCGAAGAAGTTGTGAATTTTATAACGATACATTTACTAGTTCTTCACTGGCTGGAGGAATATTCCATTAGTTTTGGAATACCCAAAGTAATTACTCAGTTGATTATTCTATATAATTCCACATTAAAGATGTATGAATGACAATTTTTGATATAACAATCGTCACTTTTTTAAATCCTCTTAAATAATATCGATTTTTCGGAATACTGAAATGATTTTGGAGCTCAATAATATTCGTATACACCATAGTGGCACATTTCGATATTTATAATTATCTTCTAAATTTCATTTTTTTCATGATTCCTTGAATTGTTTTTGATAAAAGCTTAGATTCTTTCAAAATATCGAGATATACATTAATTACTACTTGATGCAAATGTGACAATTGATATATAGATATGATTGTTCATGATTTCATGATGTTTTCGCGATGCTGAAAATACTTGATAATTCGTTTGATCAAATCATCATCAAGTTCTGGGGGCTTTTCGCCCATCATTTCCATTATCAAACTAGGAATGTTGCTTAATATTGTTCCATCGAGGGAATTATAATTTACCTTTCCTTTGTTCGATACCATGTAAATTAATCTTCCGAGATCAAAAATATCTTTCTTTCTAAAATCAATCATTTTCTCATTGACTAGTGGAGGTACTCGAAGTTCGAAATCGCTGTATACAGAATATTCACTAAGATTTCCATAATAAAATCCATATTCATGAATTCTTTGCAATTTTGATGCTAATTTATGGAATCCTTCCAATATTTGCTCGAATGTCAGTTCATTCATTATTATAGCATCAAACAAAGACTTTCTCTTTTCAGATTCAATAACTTTAAATTCCTTATAAAAGCTACCAATATTTTGTGCTCTAATCGATTCAAATGAGTGAATTCTATGATTCAGTTGAATCTCAACGAAAGAAAACAATCTATAATGTTTGATAATGAATTTCAAGCGTTGTGCAAAGACCTGACTCATGCCACACTCCCTCACAGCCCTCAGATCGTATTTTATCTCTCGAAACGATTTCAATGGATTCCTTTGATGTATTGTCATCATTTTTAGCAAAATATTTTAAACGTCTATTACTTTATCAATATAAATCATGAAACAATCAGGAAACAGTATATAGTGGTGATTGACAAGGTCAAATTTGATCAAAAGCAAATATTTAAAAAGCTTATTTCAAAAATCATTTTTAGAGATGATGGATATATTAAACATAAAATAGATGTTATGTAAATGTTGAAATGAATAGTGATTTTGATGGATGATTGAACATTAATGGAAAAATTATATCATATGTAGAACCGCACGAAATACTTTAAATATAAACTATATAGGTCTATGAGAACCTATTGATCGATTAAGAGAATACAGAAGCTTCATTTTCAATACCCATTTAAATTAAGGCCATTTTCCATAATTGCGCATGAATTCTACTGTCACATCAGGCAAATATCAAGGTTTTATAGTCAAAAAGGCCCAAGATTCACTTTCAGAAGATTTATCCTCATTCTCAAATATTTCTATGTGTTTTTCTGTTACAGAGGGTAGACACTGGCTCTCAATTTCATCAGGAGGGGTTTACAAAGTTAAAAATATTTTCGAATAATATTAATCTATATCCAATATCATGCCAAATCATTATAAAATTTTAAGAGAGTGCATTGAAATTTTCTTTTGAGAGATCAAGACAAAATGGTCGAAATTTTGCGATTTTAAGCTGAGAATTGCTATCTGTATGACCTAAAAATGCATAAGAAATATCAAAAATCTGAAAATGAGAGAGAGAGAAAAAATTAGATTTAAAGTAAAAAGAATACTAAAGTTTAATGTTTAGTCGACACAAATTACAAATTAAACGCGAACGAAGTCAAAAGGATTGAGACATAATTTCTGGGATATCATGATTCCATTCGATTTACTGTAAGAAGCTAGAAAATCAGCTGTTTTGATGGTACTTTTTGGGTGATGAAATTATTTCTTTCGTTGAAAAACGAGAAACGGGAGAGTTCTTTGCTGTAGGACAGAAAGCAGAGTGCGTGATTGTGGAAGGGACGAGGATGGTTAGAACATCATCAAAGACAAACTTTCTCTCCCTCCATATGTATTTTATGTATCATCTTGTAAAGTATTCAATTCATGCTACTTTTTCCCTTCCAATAGAAATTATTACATGAAATTTTGATTGTGATATTGGTTTTTAAACCTTACTGCTAATAAATATTATTCATTTTTATATAGCATCCATATTTTCGATATACTTATAAAGAGATTTTATGGACGCTTTTTGCCACGGCATCTCAGGGCGTCCCCACTGTAAACTATTCAATTTTGAATGGTTTATGGCGTCCCCGACGAAATTTTTTTGACGTTTCATGTTCCCAAATGAACGACAAATGCGGAAAATTTTCGATGTGTTTTCGGGGGGTGCATCCCCCGCTTATTAAAAATGAGAGTTGGCGAAGCTTAACAACACTTGCATGAAGCACAATGACTGAAGAGAGCACTTCTTGTTGGGGTTTTTCGTCGGGGACACTGAAGTTGATTTGGAGACGCGAAGTCTTGAAAAAATTTAGTCGGGACCCCTGTAAACCATTCAAAATTGAATGGTTTACAGCAGGGACGCCCTGAGATGCCGTGGCAAACCAACACCTAAAAAAAAAGGGAAAGAAAGAACTGACTTAGAAAAAAGACCAAAAAAGTCATAAAGATATTCGTCTGTAGGGATGTTGTTTTGATATCCGATTGAACAAATTAAATCAATGCGATTAGTTTCTATTGAGATTTGCTGAACTATTTCGATTATTTACATGTCAAAATTATATATAGGGGATAAATTTTAAAAAAAGGGGTTAGCAAAATGATGATGAAAATTCCAAAGTTCAGATGGTGGCTATCGATTTTATCAACATATATAACCGTTTTGATGGTCGTTGGAATCATCTGCATTCCTTTCACACTAAGTCACATTATAAAAACGTCCCCATTTGTATCTAACAATCCTAAATCTTCATTTAACGAAAATGAAGATCCAACACTTATCCTGCAGTATTCCGATATCCATGTCAATCACATGAAAGACAAAAATAACGCAATATTTAGAAAAGCTGTCGATTATGGAGTCGAAATTCATCCAGATCTTTATTTATTTACTGGTGACCTCGCAGACAACTTCCCTGGCCTTAAATATCCGAAATATCCAACACAGCAGCCAGAAGATTGGAAAATTTATAGAAATATAACGATAAATGTTCCTAAAGAAGATTTATTCGAAATTGCTGGTAACCATGATGAATATGCCGTGTTTTCATTTGATTCAAAGTCTCATAACTTCATTAACTCCATCAAAGCAAATATTACAAATTATGAAGATTTTCAACTTTACAACAGGACAGTTTCTGCTGATGGTTACACTATCCACATCATTGGCGTGAATCCTTTTGTGTTTCCATCAGCTCACGCGCCTTTTGTTTATTGGCCACGTCCATCGAAGTCATTATTGGACAGAATCGAGAATTTACTTGACCAAATTCCAGAATCCGATGAAGTTCTTCTGACCTCACATTATCCTCTCAAGACTTATCTCGGATACACGAAGTCATCGAAAGGAAAAACATTTGTTGATTTAATGTCATCAGGAAAGGTCCATTACTATATTTCTGGTCACCTTCATCCTGAAAAACCACGAATATTGCACATGCCTAATGTTATTGAGGTCGTTGCCGCTGATTTAGCATATCATAATGGAATTGGAGGAATAACATTCGATAACAGGAGATTTGTTTATCACAACATCAATGCAACGAATCCAAAGAAGTCATTCGTGACATATCCAGTTCCAACAGAACAACTTACAAATCATCAAATATTTAATCAAGAAGGAATTCCTATCAGAGTTATCTCTTACCAAGAAAACGTTCCAAATATTCATGTTTCAGGTGCTGTCGAAGGAGATATGAAATGCACAAAGCGTGAAAAAGGATTTTATCTTTGCATGCTCGAAAACAATTTAAAGTTTGGAACATACAAAATTACATTCAGTGGAGACTTAGTTGAGACTGTAGAGTTCACTATCGCAAACAAGTCTTCATTATATAGAGAACACGACTACAGAATATGGATTGATTATCACGATGAATATACATTCCAATTCATTGTTTTGTTTGTCTTTTTGTTGTTCATTTTCTTCCCACTTCCTCAGTCTCAATTCTCGCAGACAATCATCAGCCATCTTCGCGGCCAGGAGTCTTTGATCACTATCCAAACTTACATCATCCTTCTCTTATTCGGAGGATTCATTTATCTTCGCTTTAGAATCCAGAGACTTGCAAACTGGCTCAAGTATATACTGATGATCGCTCTCGTTTATCCTTTGCTTCTTCCAATCGCTTTCATGGAGATCGAAGGGCACTTCGGATTCATCTGGATGTGGGGATACGTTTGCGGCGGAAAGCATTATTATTCTCCATGGGGACAGTTCGATATTGTCTTCTTCTATTTGACGTCATTGCTTCCGATTGCTTTGTTCGCGGCTTCCGTTTCATTATCTTATCCATTCACTTTTTATGCTTTCATTCCTGTTATTGTTGACATTATTGCTTGCATCGGAGGACTCGCTGGCGAAATATGGCTCGTTAACAGATTTATCTATGAATCTGTTGGTTTCGTTTACGCTCTTTTGTCTCCTGTATATGTCATCATTCCGATTGTTTTGTATGCATCAATCATTGTATGGCGTGTGATGATGGCTTTCAAGAGTGAACAGGTGGAATTTTCGACAACAAAGGAATCATTGTTCCTATCAACATGAAATTTATAGATTGATAAAGACTTAGTCTACAAATATTTGTATTTTTTCTTCCAGATTTTTCCTGCAGTTTTCGCGTATTTACTTCTACATCTTCCTTTATTTTAAGGTGGTGCCGTCACTTTTTAGACCCCCTTGCCAATATTAACATGTTTTGCATCACAATTAATATTTAGTATAATTCATTTCTCGCATCGGATCTAACACATCTTTACTGCCCAAGAATCACCCTGCGTAATCGTATGATTATGTACTCCTAAAAGCATATCAAAGACGTTGATCCAAGCAAAATCCCTTCAACAGGTTTTTTTTGTCAATTTCAACTCCTGATTTCTTTTGTTTCGATATTATGAAATAAATAGCATTTAATATTATCGCTGGTGCAAGAAGAACACAAATAACAATCAATGCGATCTCTGCATATCTTGTTTGTTCATCAGAACCTGCTGTTTTATGATGATTTTACATGACATAAGATTCAATTTACATGTCATATTTTAAAAATGCTCGGATTATATTTTCGAACTTTTTGGAGCAGAAGGTTTTGATTAATACAGAAATGCAATATAACGAGGGGAGATGCATCGTGGTTATTAGTAGAGTTTGGGGGAAGAAGGATAATCAAATATTTTCGTTTACATTTTAAACCAAAAATCAAATATTTTAGCCGACTAAAACAGAATCCAACTGTAAATTCAAAATGGTGATAATTTAACATCATAAGAGCTCTTTAATGAATTTTAATATAAAGGGTGCATAGCTCAGTGGTAGAGCGCAACATTTGCATTGTTGAGGCCGAGGATTCGATCTCCCCTGCATCCAGTTTTTTTCTTTCAACGTTGATTTAGAATTTTTAAATTAAGGAATAATCATAGAAAACCTTCTGCTGATTGATTTCCATGGATAATTAAACTCTGGACTGGATTTAATAAAAATGAAATCAGCAACAATTGGAAATATTGATAATGTAATATAACACTACACTAGAAAACATGCATTTCGATTATTGGTGGGATATTAGTGTCCTTGTTCAACATTTTGATGTGTAATGAAATACTATTGATAGCTTTGTACATCAAGTGACAAAGCAAAAATATATGGATTTAGTTGTGTTATGCACAATAATTCTCGGTTAAAGATTAATTTGATTCAATATCTGACGCATTTGATGATTAACCGAGTGAGATCGCACTCGCAGAGGCACTCTACATTATGCTGTGCTGCTCCTGTCCTGTTCTGATGCAGTTCTATTCAATAAACCAGCTCATTTTATGGACATGTGTGATCTATAGCACAGCAAAACAATACCATTGGAGTTTTTATGAGATCCAGTCAACAAGCTCGTTCTTTTCAGCTCCAAATTTGAAAAAATTTGATCCTTATATTATTGGCAATAATCTATAGTACATCAACGCTATAAAAGGTCTATTTTTTCATTTTACAATCACTAACAAGCTCAATTCTTTATATTGCAAATTGAGAGAAATTGAATATAAAAAATGGCGCATAATCTATGATATGGCGATAATATATTGACGAATTGATGGTGATTTGCCATGGCTAGAGGTCTTGAATCGATGTTTTCTGATTTCAAAAAAAAATTTTTGAACGAATATCAAAATTTTCAATAAAATTAGGTCAAAAAGTCTATAAAAAGACGAAAAATGGAATAAAAATGAAAAATTTTGGATGAAAAAACGATAGAAGTAAAAAAACAATCAAAGTGACTTCACTTTATCTTTATTATGTCTCAACTCGATGCCCTCCGCTCTATGACAGTCGTTGTTGCCGACACAGGCGACATCGAGGCCATCAAGAAGTACCAGCCACAAGACGCTACAACAAACCCATCCCTCGTGTTGAATGCATCTCAGCTCCCACAGTATGTTCCATTGATCGAAAACGCCATCCAATACGCTAAGTCCAAGAGTGACTGCAAGTGCCAGCAGCTCATCGACGCCGAAGACAAGTTGGCCGTCAACATCGGTTTGGAAATCTTGAAGATTGTTCCAGGCAGAATCTCAACAGAGGTCGATGCCAGACTTTCCTATGACACACAGAAGACAATCGAGCGTGCAAGGAAGATCATTGCTCTCTACAACGAGGCAGGAATCAAGAACGACCGCATTCTCATCAAGATCGCCTCCACATGGCAGGGCATCCGCGCTGCTGAGGTCCTCGAGAAGGAGGGAATCAACTGCAACCTCACACTCCTCTTCTCACAGGCTCAGGCACGTGCTTGTGCTGAAGCCGGTGCTTACCTCATTTCTCCATTCGTCGGAAGAATCTTGGACTGGTACAAGGCCGCTGGCAAAGCCCCAGCCACATCTGCTGAAGATCCAGGCGTTATCTCGGTCACAAAGATCTACAACTACTACAAGCAGTACGGCTACAAGACAGTCGTCATGGGTGCTTCTTTCCGCAACACAGGCGAAATCACAGAGCTCGCTGGCTGCGACAGACTCACAATCTCTCCAGCACTCCTCAAGGAACTCCAGGAGACAAAGGCTGAGCTTCCACGCAAGCTCGAGTACAAGGGTGAGGTCCTTCCACGCCCAGAGCCAATGACAGAGGCACAGTTCCTTTGGGAACACAACATGGACCCAATGGCTGTCGAGAAACTCGCTCAGGGCATCCGCAACTTCGCTGCTGATACTGAGAAGTTAGAAGCAATGCTTCAGGCCAAGTTATAAATTCCAGATGACTAAATTTAGTTTCATAAGAGAAACCCTATTTTTACTTTGGCAGATCTCCTCCTTCTGCTATCACTAAATATGTGCACATAACACAACAGTTGTTGAAGAGCCTGAAATCTTCGTTTTCCAAAGTGAATTTGAAAATTTAATCAAAATCCTCGATATCGAATGCATATTTTCGAACAACATACAGCCTGTCTGCGTTAAAGGAAACAATTCAATTGTCCGACGTTGATTTTGTTCCATCAAATCTTTTTATTCAATATCTGGGCAGCACTATTGTTGTGTTCTGATTGCATGTTGTGAATTGATTGAAGAAAGACCAATATTAAATCGACATTACACATATTCGAATTGCAGCAACAATGAAGGACTTTCTGGATCAGTTTATTGCATTTTTGGATCATCGCAAAATATCAGCATCAGTTTTTGAAATTTCTTGTCAAGTTGATATGTAATATCTTAAAATATTTGAAGAAATACATCAAAAAGAAAAGTTCCTCAATTAAAAGATAGTTTATGAATCTATAATCAACTTTCTATAGTATCCTTTGGAATAATAAAACAAATCTAAAATATCTTTTTATCATTGAAAAAAAATACAATGTTTATTTCAAATGGATTTGAGGGCGTTGCAGAAATTAAGAGATAGAAAGGAGGTATCTTCTTTTTCTTTAAATTTGCTTTGTTATCATATGCAGATCAAAATATTTAATTTTAAATGGGACTGGGACAAAATAGAACAACGTGCTTTTCTGACATGTAACTTATTTTGACATATAGAGTCAGAATGTCAAAATAAAGGAAAGTGACATGTTTGGGCGGGAAAAATGGAAAAGTATCAATAGG